>CAJHQP010001246.1:0-123852 GCA_905132765.1 Moricandia arvensis
ATTTAAAACATAATAATTAATTATAAATAATGCAGTATAGCATTATTAATCAGCTAATTTTCAATAGAGTTAAAAATATCAAAACATATTATATTTTGAAACATCACATATTCTCCAAAATTCTATTATTATGGAATGGAGTGAGTAATATTTAGGTCCAAAGAAGACGTTAGATACTGCAAACACCCATTAATTTGGAGCAATGAGGTAGGAACTATATAACCAAATTTAAATGGGACTTTTTATATGTAAATATGGGAGAAAAATATAGAAAAGCAACAATTTAATACTTAATATAAAACATTAACGAAAATAAATATATAACGAAATTGTGATATTACTTTTATAAAGCACCAGACTGCGATCTCACGTTTCACTTATAAATACCCTTTACTCTTTGCCTCCCAATAAAAGAAACGCTCACATCCACTCCTCAACTCTATACTTTTTCAGACCAAACCTCTCTTCATCTCTCTCTCTCTCTAGAAATGGCGCGTCTTCTCTTCCGTCTCCTTCAAGAAGCCACTCCTCGTCACCGGCGGAAGTTTCTCCGACGTTAAATCCGATCTCGTAGTCATCATAGCAGCTCTCCTATGCGCACTGGTTTGCGTCCTCGGCTTACTCGCCGTCTCCCGATGCTCCTGGCTCCGCCGTATCGCCGCCGGTAACATCTCCGCCGTGAGTCCGATCAGAATCATCAGCCTCCGGTAGCTGCGGCTAACAAAGGACTGAAAAAGAAAGTTCTCCGGTCTCTTCCGAAGGTCACTTACTCGCCCGACTCGGAGAAGCTAGCCGAGTGCGCGATCTGTCTGACGGAGTTCGCCGGCGGCGACGAGCTTAGAGTGTTGCCGCAGTGCGGTCACGGTTTCCATGTCACGTGTATCGACACGTGGCTTGGGTCTCACTCTTCCTGTCCTTCTTGCCGTCAGATTTTAGTGGTTGCCAGGTGTCAAAATGTGGAGGTGTACCCCGGTAGTTCAAGGCTCAGGATCCGAATCCGATACCCGGGTCAAGCAACGTGAAGATGAACCTAGTAGCTTCTTGCCTGATTCTTTTTTTTTCTAAAAGACTTTTCCTATTTTACCACATTTACAATAATACTATATATTAACAAGTGTTCCTTATCATTTTAGAGGATACATGGTAATCTGTCATGTGTAAATATTTATTTATTGTAAATGTATTATTATGTGTAATGGAAAAGTTAATGTCATTGAACACTTTCTTTTCCTATGTTGAAACAGTATTTACTAATTTTATCAATGTATATATCGTTTTATGGATAATCTTACGTGATTTGTGAACTAACTAGAGGGTCATGAAAAGTTGCAAGAACTTGAAAGTTAGACGTTTGGATCCACACAATTCACTACGTAACTAGAATCCAAATTAATCTACCGAATTTCACAATTTGGTACCAAACCAAACCAAACAACTCTGATATGCTTTGAATATTAACGAGAATATGCGATGGTAACGTGTAAGAAAACAATAACATAGCATCCTCCTTGTATACTAAGCATGGTTTACGTATCAGTTCATGTATAGCAAGTATCAATGGACTTGATTAAATCACAATTGAAGTTGGTTGTTTCGTTGCCTACAAATTCGATTAAATTATGGAATATTCGATAAAAAATAACATATGGAAAAGTGGACAGATGGACCATTGCCCGTGAAACATATGTTGTGATGTATATTGTGTGACTTTTCCTCTTTTTCTCCTTTTCCATAAATAAAGTAGCAAACTAATTCTTGGGGTTTATATTATTTGATATATTCATTTGAGTATTTTTATGAATATTGGGAACACGAGCCTGTATCCCACTAAAACTATCAAACGCGACTTTAGATTATTAGGATTTCGAAAAAACTGACCATGAAGATGCGTCTTATTTTGTCGTTGAACATTGACCTAACAAAAGATCGCAAGTATCTAGAGTACAAATGGAATGAGAAAGTAAATTTGATAATAATTAGTCAAATGTTCGTACTTATGAAAAGTAAACTATTATATGATTTTTTTAATCGTTCTACGTGTAGCCATCAGATAAAACACGTACGAATAATGATGGTCACCGTTCGCGAGCGATCATCATTCATCACGAGTTTTTCCACTATGGAAAGTGCTGTGAGTCCATGTGCTAAGTGATAACCTTATTTAATCGTATAAATTATAATGTGTTAGAAAATTCTGTAATAAAAGTAACCTAAATAGCAAATATCCATCAACTCTATCCCTTTAACGATTATAGCTTTGATGATATAGCTCGAACTGGTAGTTAATGCTTCTAAGTCTTCTAAATTTCGAGCTGAAAATGTGCTATTACCACTAACCCAAAGTGGTTATTTTAAGTCACTTTTTACTATACTGTACCTATTGGCTGTTGACAATAATTAGATCTTCTTCCTTTGCACAAAATGAGTTCACTTCAATTTTCATTCTATACTAGTCATTACAATTCTAACTGGATCCATATAATCGGAACTGACTAATATCGAATCGAGAAGAGATAAACAATATTTTTAAAAATCGTAATGTAGTATTCCCTCCGTTTCGTTTTACTTGTCATTCTAAGTTTTTACACGCAGATTAAGAAACCATTTAATTTTACATTTTTCTAGATAAAAACACAATTACCTATACACCTAACCACATTTCAACCAATAGAAAAATAGAATAATAGATAAAACTAATAAAGTTTGCATTGAAATTATAAAACGACACTTATTTAAAAACAAAAAAAATTCTCTACAACGACAACTAAATCGAAACAGAGGTAGTATCTAATATCCAAATTTAAGTATCCGTTTATATATAATATATTGTATTATTGTACGTGCATGCATGTGCGCGATCTGTTAACTTGTCCCTTGGCTTTATTTCTATGGATAGATGATAGCATTATTTTGCCTAGCTCTCAGATAATATTACTAAAATGATAGCTATACTACTTGTGAATATTTATTTCTTTTGAATCGCAAGGAAATAGTAAGAAGTCAAAAGTGAAGAGCTACTGTTTTGGTTGTTAAAAGTAGAAGTAAAAATCCTCAGTGAAAATTGATGAACTGATATTCCAAATCTAGCCGGAGATTCGCTGATTTATTCTTAGCTAGTGGTGGTATAGTTAAACAAATCACTATCAATTGAGTATATGTATATATGTGTTTTGTGGAACTTTTCAACTCACTAATTGCATATTTGTTTATAGATTGTTAAAATGTGTGTATTTTATCAGCTGTTTATTGATATAGCAAGGCTCAATATCGTAGTGGGTTTGGTTGATGTTTATTGGGCTTCATCTTCGAAACTGGAGTAATCTTAAAAAGTGGATTTATCCTTTTTGCTAAAGGAAAAACAATTCTGAGGAAACTTGAAATTAGTGAAAAACAGAAGAATTCCAAATAAAAACCAACTTGTAAAGTTCTGAAGAGATAGTCTTTCAAATATACTTCAAGCCACTATTGAAAATCTTATAATACCAACTTATTGTTGCCGTGTCATGAGGTTGTAAGGCCATAACTGAACCAGGGAATCACCTACCACACAGATAAACCAGACTCTCCTGCGGACCTGCTCAACCATTCCAATATTGACATATGTAACAATTTACATATGACATAATAAAGAAGAAATAGCTCTCAGAAAGAAAAAAGACATAAAATAATGACGTCAGAATAGTTATAAATATCATTCATATTTATGACATCACATCGAACAGTGAAACGCCCACAAATACAGTTCATCAAAAGTAACACACTAATAGCTTTTCCTGCAAGGCGGCAACAGCCATATAACTTTTAAAAAATTAAAATCAGCAAGTCTCTTAGGAATAATATTTATATTAATGTATTTCACAAAGGCTGAAAAAATAAGAAACCATAAAAGACAAATATATAAAGGTCCAATATATAATCCAAAGACCTGAGATTCTACAGCTGTAAACCTAAAGGACATATGGAGAATCTAATAGCATAAGAGGTCCAGGAGAAGACGAAAGACCCATCAGACTGTAACCGCTTTCCTGAAAAAGAGGGTTCTCTAAGTAATCTCGTACATCAAGATCGTTATTGCCACCGTTTGAATATTGCTCGGTCTTGACGCCGAAGTTGTTGTCTTCATCGTTGTTGTAGTTGCTGTTTTCTTGTGAGAAAATGGTTCCATTGAGCTGAGACACGACCGGGTTGATTAGGGCTTTGAACTCGTCGACGTTATGGGCTGATGATCCATTAAGTAGATTATTATTATTGTAATTTTGGTGCGGTATTATCGTAGAGTAGCGATGGAAAGTTTGTTAGGGTTTTAGATGGTTCAAGAAGAGGAGGCAAGGTTCCAAGATGATGGTAATGGTTATGGTTATGATGTTGATGTGTTGTTGATAGTGAAGTGTTATGGAGGTAGCTGATTTGGTTATGGATTCCAACATTCTTTCTGTCTCCTGTTTTTGTTAAAGCACTCTGCAAATGACCCATTCCTCCTGTGTCAATAAAAAAGGTAGTTAGACATTATATTTCGAAGTAATATATAAATATGTCACATTTGTATTATTACATCTAACCAAGATTGACAGAGATCTTGTTTGAAATGTGAGCCTGACCAATTGATTTATATGGAACTTTTTTTTGTCACAAGATTTACATGGAACTAATTAAGGAAAACAAGAGTGATGATGAAAACGACACAACAGTGTAGCATTGAAGAACAGGAAACGGCAAGGGGTTTGGTGTTGACACCCACACGAACAGGTTTATATTCAAATCTATCACATCTAAACTGCTCTCTCTCCCTGTCCTCCCATACTAGCCAAACCAATAAAAACACACTATTGAAAAAATAGTTTTGAGGAAATAGTGTAACCATGAATATGGTAAGAAGTGAATAGTTATGTTAAACCTTTCTTTTCAGCTCATCGCTTTAAAAAGTCAACTCTTCAGATGAGGTTCATATTAAATTTGCAATGCTGAAATATATTTAAATCCTGTAATAGAAAACGCACGACTAGGGTGGGCACGATCGAATATCCGGGTTTTTTAAGGTATTTGTGATTTGCTTCGTATGTTACGGATATCTGATTTTAGTATTTGCTTTGCTTCGGAAAAATACGGATATCCAGAAAAAACGATATCCGGAAAATAAACAGATATTTGCGGATATTTACGAATACTTACGAATATCTCATCCATTACAAATAATCTTAAAAATTTGATATAAATTTTAGTTTGTAAAATATTTTTTACATGATATATAAAATAAAAAATAAAGAAGTAGTGAATTTACATATTTTTATAAATTTTTTAAGTTAAGTTAACAATTATAATAACACAAATCTTATGATTTTTTTTATAATTTTCATAACTTTTCTTCTCTTTTCCTCTTATAATTTTTATATAAGTATAATGTGAATATAATTAGTCAAATCATAAGCTATAATAATAATTTTATACATTTAAATTTTTAAATATAATCAGAATATATATGTATTTATATATTTCCGGATCGGATCGGATATCCGCTTTCCCAAATTTTAATATTTGTTGATTTGCTTCGATTTTAACGGATTATTGATTTTTAGTATTTGCTTTGATTCGAAAGTTTACGGATATCCGGAATTTTCGGATCGAATCGAGACGAATAACGAATCGAATCAAATTTAACGAATAAAATGCCCAGGCCTACGCACGAGTAGGGAGTAAAGTTACAGAAAACGAAGGTTAAATATTAAATCAGTGAAAACTTCTACTAAAGTTTTAGTTTCAAAAAGTCAACTCATGAAGATACTAAATGTTAAAATTAAATTCGTTTAATCAGGTAGTATTAGAAGTCTTTAAAGATGCACGTGTGGGACAAAAGTAACCTAGTTATCATTTACCTTACACGTGTGACGGTGAGAAAGGTCAGTTTCGAGGCGATACTCATGCATGACCCACTTAGTCTTGAGACCACGAGGAGCCCTTCCCTTGTAGAACACAAGTGTCTTCTTCATCCCGACAAGCGCTCCTCCGCCGCCGCCGGCAAAGACCTCCTTATCTTTTCCGGTAGCCTTCCAATATCCAGCAGTAGTGGCTCTATTAGTCCTTAGCCCCGTCGGATATTTCCTATCCCTTAGACTGTAAAAGTACCACTCTCTCTCACCCATCTTGGCCATTTCTTAATAACAAAACAAGAAAACACATGAAACGTCAAACAATATTCAAAAAAAAGGAAACAAAAGCTTAGAGGAAAGAATATATGAAGAGTACTTTTGAAAGTGTTATAAATCATAATATTCATACCAAAATATATACTCTTCAAATGAAATAAATCTTAAACATTAATACAAAAGGTTATTATTAATATGTATTCATGAAAATGATATTAATTTAACATTTATACTAAAAAAGATAATATATTAAGATACCAGGGAGTTCCAAGGTTCGCAGCGATTGAGATCAACTTCGGCTATGTGAATGCCACAGAGACCTCCATGGAAGACTTTGGAGGCTAGAGTAGAAAGTTATGAGCTCTTCGTCCGTCGGGTGAAACCGGGAAACCAGGTGGTAAACCTCTGTCGTTTCTTCTTCTCCGGCGAGCTCATCAACACATCTTCCCACCGCAAGCATCATCGTTTAATTATTATAACTGAAAAGAGACTTTCTTAAAGTCTTGTTACTCGAAGAGACACAAAAAGGAGAACAAAGAGAGCAATGATGCAAAAGGTGATGGTGAGTACATAACCTTATTGTGTGCAAGAAATATATATTTATATACAAAATGGCACATTAATCGAAGATAGGGGAGAGAGAGAGAGAGAAGGGAGGAGGTATGTAGAGGTGTGTGTGTGTATAGAGATGTGTGGATTTTGAGTGTTTGAGGTTGAGGAAGCATTTATGATAAAGGCTGTGAAATTCAGGGAGCAGAGGCTGCTATTTGCCCTCACCTGGGAGCTTTTAGGAGTCTCTTTCTATTTTTTCTCTTTTTTTTGTTTCATTTGTGTAAATAATCAATTTATAACATTCCAAAAACCTTTGCCGTTTTGTGTTTCATCACTATACTGCTCTAGCGAAATTCTTATGGTCTTTGAGTTCTGATTGAGACAATGTGATGTTAAGTTATCATCTTCTCGTTAATGACTACTCGATTGGTCAATGGATCATTGCAGCCACATTTATATGATATTTTGTTTTGTTTTATTAAATTACAGTGTAAGATATATGAGTATTAATATAGTTTTAATAAAAACAAACATTTTTTCCTTGTTATTTTAACTAAAAAGGAAATAAACTGGTTGATAAAGCATATTTTTGGTGCATAAAAACATTTGTTTAGTATGTTAATCCTTCTTATATCCTCTATTAAAGTTAATCCTATCCCGTTGACTCAAAATACAGTTATCTCACAACCAAATGATTTAGTTTGTCCATGAATTAATCAAAAACATATATCATATATTTTCCACTAAAATATCATTTTGTGTCTGCAATATCAGTTTTGAATTGAGTAAACCGTTATGCTTAAAGATACACTGATTTTTGAACAAAAGAAATACACTGATGACAGATGATAAGTTTATCTCATACCAATCGGTTTCTCTAGTGAAAATAATTGTTATCGCAGTTGAAGTTTTCAGATTTCAAGAAATGCCATTTAAAGAAGTTTGTCTTTGCTTTCAACAAAAAAAAAGAAGTTTGTATTTGTGGTTACAATCAAAATGAAAGCAAGTAGATTTACTTTTAAGAAGAAAAAGGAAAAAGAGTGTTCAGTAAAGATGGCAGAGGTTTTATGCGTGCGGGTGTAAGCATATCATTATACATTCATGGAGTAAGACCTGTTTATTTATTATTTTATACACATTCTCCCTGAGATCCCAACTTCCATTTCCATTTTTTTTCTTTAACCACTTTCTTTTATAATAGTACTATTTTCTCAACTGTTTAAATCAATTATGTATTACAATTTTAAAATGGGTTTGTTTGATACTGTGTTATACTCTTCCTCACAACAGAAAATGAGTTAGTTTATCTAAACGAATTTCCAAGTTTAGATATATTAAACAAAATCATTCTGATGGGTATCAACATAAAATAAAGATAGTCTTGGGTAACTATTGGGAATATAGCTTACCAAAATTAATCGAAAATGTTTTCAGATTTTGTAAGAAGGAATAGGTTACTATCTGTGATTATTTTCATATATATGAAATAGTATTTTGATTAGGTTTGAGTCCAAAATTTGCTAGGTTAGGCCCCAACTCAAGACCCATAAATCAACCACGCATAAACAAATTAGATTTTCAATAAAAAGAAGAAGATAAGTTTCATTTGTGAAACGAATAATTGGGAAGCAGGTTTATATAAGTACTTAGTTACTTATAAATATAAACGAAACGAAATGTTGAAGATATCAGATGTCGGCCGGTGACACGGCATAGGATGATACAAAATCAGGTAAAACTGTAATAAATGCAAAACGTACTACACTATCTATCGCACTAAATTTTAACTGCCCAACGATCTTAATGATACAAAAATCTCCCGAGTCTGTCTTTATTACCCTAAGACCACTAGACTTATCCTTATCAACTCCAACCCCAAATCGATCTTCAAATGATATATTATAAATTAACTAGATTTTAAAATATAAAATTGTTATGATAATTGAGACCAATAATTCAAGACCTGCTGTACTGCGTATAGGCTTACCTAAGCCTATCCATTATTAAAAGCTTAGTATATAGTTTATGTACTATTAAAATAGAGTATAAATTATTTTCTCCAGGGGGGTCTATCTCTCTAGCTCTCTATTCTTTTTTTTTTCTCTTCTCAAAATTGCTATTTTTCCTATTTGCGTTTATTATTGCCCAAGTGATACCGTCGGTTCTACTAAATTAGTATTGTTCCTCTGCACGAACAATTTATTGGTTCTGTCAGAAGTTAAACTTCATTTAGTTCATACTACTAATTTAAATTAATATGTCTGCTATAAATTATTATAGTTAAAACTTAGCAAAACATCAATAATCGTTGAAACAGTGAATTAAGAGCTAGCATACTTTGCAATTTTTTTATAGTCTTACGTTATTTCAGAAACCACTATTTCACCACTTTACAAGCAGAAATGGTATTGGCCACTGTGTAACAGAAATAATGTAGAAACAATATGTCCACTTTGTTCAGAATTACTGTTTAGTAATTTCGTTATTAAGTATAAAATGACACTAAACATTTGAGATATTAGGTGAAACAAATATCACAAAAACGAAAAGAGAAGACTGTTTGTAACACCTTTCTAGTATGTGTCAATCAAATGGCAAAGGGGTCATTCTCGTCGTGTCTGTTTGTATTATTTAATGCTATATGTTTGTATTAAAGTCAATATAAGGTTTATAGTAAAAATTGTTTCCAAGGATGACAAACAAAGAAAAATATCAAGTTGCAAATATACATGTTCGAAAATTATTAACTGCTATTAGGAGTAAAATATCAGTTGCACATCCTAATCAATTGCATGGCAGTCTCGTTCTTTTGTATTCCCCCAACCCCCATAAAGTTCAAATTACTTTGACAAATAAAGTCACTCTCTATCACTGAATCTTAAGAAAAATAAAAAGTTAATAAGAATGAGAAGAGGAGTAGACAAGGGTGAGAGAGATAATAAATGAAGGAAGAAGAGGAAAGGACAATGGCAGCACCGACCTGCTCCACCCAGAAGAACGACCTCTCACTCCATTTCCCTTCACAAGCAATCCTCTTTTTCAAAATTCTACGAAATATATACTGGTTTTACTTTTATCCAAAACCTCATTTTAATTTATAATTATTCAGGTAGCACTTAGAATATCCGTAGTAAAACATTATACAAAGTTCAGATTAATTAAAAGAAAAAGTGAAGCTTAACTTAATGTGAACATAAACCGCTATGTGGTTGATAAAAACTTACAATATAATAATCATTGCATCATTCATCTTGGGGTAACAATCATAGCCTATCTATATACTAATATATAAAATATCAGCACGCGAGTAGTCTGATTCTTAGAGTATTGATTATAATGCCCTACAAGACAGAGATATGGTGGATATATTTTTATTTGTATGATACCTTTTTGGGTATTAATGTATAGTTTTGGTCCAGTTTAATGATAATTTGATGCCAAGATTGGCTGTGAATGCTAATAGGACACTGAACTACGTCCGTTACAGTAGATGGCAATTAAATGTGAAAAGGTCTTGAGGATATTGAGACAGACGAAGCCTTCATAAATATGAGCGAGAAGTTGCAAACTTTGGGGGACCAATATATATATATATATATATATATATATACTTGTATAGTAACTCTAGTGAGTACGTATGACTATGTATTAATATCCAAACAATGTGAATAAGATCGCAAGGTGTGAGAAATACGTAACTGTTTAATAAGATAATGGGTTATCTATTATAATGTAATAGCAGATGAAATAGAAAAATATTGGTAAGAATAAGTTTATTTGGAAAGATGATCGATATTATGGTTAACAGGAATGTACTAAAGGATGATACGAGAAGGTAGCAGATATGTATGCGTAACTCGAATGTGAATAAAGGAATATGTAGGAGTTTAGAGAGAGGCACAGTACGCACGTGATGTAGCCAGCGTAGGGTAGGGGCATAGTCGGGAGAGAGTGTGTTTCCAAGTTTGTTGTATTTTATACTGCCTTATGGGCCCTAATAGGCTGACTATGGGCCTTGTTTCACAATCACGGAAACATACTTCTCTGAAAACAGAAAACTAATAACTTACAATGAGCCCTAAGGAGCATCATTATTGGTGGTCTTAAGGGATTCTTAACCAAAATTAGTGGTGGGTCTCACCATTTTTCCAAGAACCCTTTCTAAAGTTATCATTAAGAACCGTATCTTACACTGTTCGTGAGTCCACTGCACGCTGGCGTCCACGATTGGTTTGTTTTAATTTTTTTTTTTTTTAAATCTGAGAAAAAATAAAAAAGAAAAACTAAGATACCCTCAAATGGGTATGTGAAATAATCATGCTCTAATAGGCTTAAAACTGAGTTCACCATTTAACGTACATGATCTGCATATTTAATACTTCAATTCAGATACTTATTATATAACAGACCAATGAATTACAGAGCTTGGAACCCACAAAATGACTATCTCCTCTAGACGCAACATATAACAACCGATGGTCTTATGGACTATACTTTTGAGTATCATTGTCTTGGTTATGTGAAGTGCGTGTTTGATTTTGAGTATCATTGTATTGGTTATGTGAATGCGTGTTTAATGGGCGTTACGGGACGAGCTTGATCTACGTGTAGCCATGGATTACTTCATAGTGAAAAATTCTGGGGACCAAATCTAGGAGAGAAATGTTTCATTAGGATGAAGAGGAACACTAGTAAGCTAGAAGGTCTGCGTGGAATCAACGAGATGGCTTCTTTCCCACCAAACCTAAAACGATATTCATATGTAATAATGTCTTAATTATATAATATCACATATCCACAATTTAACTTTTTGTTTCTAAATTGGGTAACTCGAAGAAAAATGAATAAAAGGATGACCAAGCTTTGACGTTTTTACATACCACTTGCCACCAAATCAACAACAAGTGACAAAGAAGAAAGATTCAAGTAAACATGAGAATTGTGAGTATCAAACAAGAAAAATCACAGACAATCAAAAGAGAAAAAAATCCAAAACACGATTGCTTGTGTTGTGATTGTAGTTAACGCACTAGCAGACGGTGATACTGGTGGTGACGAGTACACATATCGTCCTCTTCGTTATCTTCTAACGATCTTCCCATAGTTTCCACGCGTGAAGAAGTAGTCACCAACACTCCAGCAATACAAACCCACCAAGTATTCAAAAACGCGATCCTCACGCGTTTCACATCAGGGAAAGCGCCTTCGTGCTCTTCGTCGCGTTTCGTGCCCCACAAGAAACCAACAGTTCCAACAATAGCTTCCAAGCTTCCCGACAGCTCCGGAGATTCCATGACACGTTGACCTAAACCTAGTTGGAAAAAGCTCAGCAGGGATTATAAAGGTTGTCGTATTGGGACAAAGTTGCTAAAGAAGAAGATCAACCGCGTAGAGAACAACAAAGGCCTTTATGATTAGGCTTATCATCATTATACCAACTGTACGGAATGCAGCGACTAAGTAAACAAACGGCATGCATAAGAACCATTATCTGAATCTTGGACCGACCAACTTTATCGGATGAAATAAACTGTGGAACCAGTAACCAGGGATGGTGGAGCACACGGCTCGGTGGCTGCACCTTAGCCACTTCAAAGGCAGTGTAAGACAGTTGTGGAACTGGTAGGTTTGTTGGATAAATTGAGGATTTGAGAGAGGAGGGAGTTGCTTGTGTAGAAGACCACGTCCACTAGGAACCAATTGGGCTGAGGCTGCGAGAGGTCACGGCCGTGGAGGCTGAAGAAACGGCGAGAGAAGAGTTTATACGAGGAGGAAGATGAAGAATAAGAAGACGCTGGTGGTTGTGAACTTTCGTCTACTGTAGATAATTTGGATATGGAATGACTTTTTGCATGTCCTTTTCTGCTTGGGCCGCATTGTTCTCAACTAATGCTGTATATCTGCAAGTATCTTTAAAATTTTTAGTGATTGTATTTAGTAAAAATAGTTGGGGAAAAAATTAGTAAAGATCTATTACCCGTAATTCATTGTAAAATCATCTAAAATTTATCATTTTAGTTAGTGGAGAGTGGGTATTGATGCCAAAACTTATTAATTATTATAATCTAACTTAAACCAATACCAACAATGTATAGTTAAAAAAAGCAATGTATAGTTAAAAAAAAAAGCAATGTATAGTTGACATGTCTTCCATATATATTACTACCTCCGTTTCGATTAGTTGTCGTTGTAGAGAATTTTTTTTGTTTCAAAATAAGTGTCGTTTTATAATTTCAATGCAAAATTTATTAGTTTTATCTATTATTCTATTTTTCTATGGTTGAAATGTGATTAGATGTATAGGTAATTTGTGTTTTTATCTAGAAAATATGGTAAATTAAATGATTTCTTAATCTGGCGTGTAAAAACTTTAGAACGACAAGTAAAACGAAACGGAGGGAGTATGTCCTAGTTTATAGTATGTGTGAAATTGCGTTAGAATATCAATTCTTATCACACATCAGAACCTAAAGTTTATATAAATATTGTCAAAATATATTCTTTTAAATACGGTTATTGTATGTAATCATCGAAAACAATCACTTAATTTAGATTAAATTTCAGGATTTTTCTCTCAAGTTTCACGTTAGTAGAAATTTGCTTAACTCTAAATGATTTAATTTAGAGTTTTACATTATGATGCCATTAAATCTGAATTAAAAAAAAAATCTGAATTAGTTTTTTCCAAAGTTTGTTTGGGTAATTGTAAACAAAGTCAACCAAGGTATCCATTGACATAACTTTAAAATATAATAGTTGTTATCAAATTGACTCATATTTGAGAGACTAAATATAGTTATAATAAAATAAAACTATGTTTCTTAGCTGGAGGCATATACCTGGGAAGAATAATTAATATTTCTACATTTGACAAAAATAAAATATTATACATATCAAAAAATGAGAATACTACGTGCACACGTTACCATGAGATTTTATTTTGGGTAAAAAAATTTACATCTTTTACGAAAAATTAATTATTTTAAATAGTTAGAGTAAATTTAACAAAATTCATTATAAATTATTTAAATAGTTAAAGTAAATTTTTTTTACGAGTATCTTAAACTCTATAAGGTAAATCCTATTAAAATTCTTTCCGCCAGTTTTTAACTCTGATTTGTTTTGTCAAATCAAGTGAACTTTTAGATTTACAATTTTACGGGTATACACATTTTTTAACATTCGTACTTACAAAAGTCAGCCTGTTTCCTTGGAACAGACAACAAAGTTTACACTCTTCACATTATCACAAGTTAATACTACCTCCGTTTCGATTTAGTTGTCGTTGTAGAGAAATTTTTTTGTTTCAAAATAAGTGTCGTTTTATAATTTCAATGCAAAATTTATTAGTTTTATCTGTTATTCTATTTTTCTATTGGTTGAAATGTGGTTAGGTGTATAGAAAATTGTGTTTTTATCTAGAAAATATGTAAAATTAAATGGTTTCTTAATCTGCGTGTAAAAACTTAAAACGACAAGTAAAACGAAACGGAGGGAGTAATATTTTAACCGGAAAACACTATCCGACCGAATTTAGGTTAAATTTCATGAATTATTCTCTCAAACAAAGTTTCAGTTTCACGTGGGTAGAACTTTTGCTTAACACAAGACTAAGCTTTCGAATGATTAATTTAATTTATTGTTCTACACATTATGATGCCATTAAAAATCTGTTTTTTGTTTCCAAAATTTGTTTGGGATTAAAAATAGAAGAGATGATTGAACAAGAACCTGGCGGTTTCAGGCATACGCATACGCCAGTAGAACGTTAAAGCGGCAGGAATAGCACCGATCATCAGTATAACTCTCCATGCAATATCAGCTTCCGCCGCTCTCGTTTCCTCTGAACTTCCTTTTCCGGCGTTCTTAAACGCCGAGCATACAGCCATCGTAACGGTGGAGCTCATCAAGATTCCTAGCCCCTGCATGGAGAACACGGCCGAGATAAAAGTCCCACGCGTCCGTGTATTAGCGAACTCCGACATGATGGTGGCGGAGAGAGGGTAATCTCCACCGATCCCGAGCCCTAGTACGAATCTAAAGAAGCCAAGACTCGCCATGACGCAAGAACGACGAGACGTGCACACTGAGAATCCGCAGCCAAAGGAGCCTAAGACCATGATCAAGAGACAGAGACCGTAGACACGTCTGCGTCCAAGACGGTCGCCCAAGTAGCCGACGAAGAGCTGACCTAAGGCGGCGCCGAGGAGAGCTATGACGTAGAACGTGGAGAGAAGTGGTGTTCCGATGGAATCTTTCTTGTAGTAGATTTCGCCGAGCATTTTCAAGACCGGAGATATACAGAAGAGGTCGTACGCGTCGGTGAAGAGACTCATTCCGGCGATGATTATCGCCTTGAAATGGTATAACTGTATCCTCGCCACATCTAACGCCGATAACACTCTTGGCGCCGGCGCCATCGTCGATTTTTTTTTGTTGTTTTTTTAAAAAGTAGGTTTTATTTCTTCTTAAGTTTTGAGGAGTTCGAGGATACCGTACAAACTGAAAACAATGGGAGTCTCTTTGTCTCTTCAGTTAAGAGCACCTCCATTGGGCCCACCACTTTTGTTAAAGACCACTCCTAAAAATCCCAATATAAGGGTATCCACAACCGTGGATTCCCCTCGGAGTCCTTAAGAATAGTGTTTTTAATTTTTTAATTATTATTATTTTTTTTTTCAGATTTTTTTAAAAAAAAAATTAAAAAAATAAATACCAACCAATCACGGACCGCCACGTGTCGTGAATAGTATAAGAATCTTTTTGGATGAATCCTTAATTTTTTTGATTATTTAATTATTATTTAAAAAAAAAAAAAAAAAAAAGTTAAGGACCCCATAGCATGTCTGACATGTCTGAAGAGTTTCTTCTTTTAAGATGTCATGGAATATGCTTTTTTGTATTTAACTGCACTAAACATAACACCTCCCTCGACAGAGTCAACTTCCTTTAGTTGACTTCCACAAAGTTTTGTTTTCTATATCCGCAAATTGTCGTCGTAAAAGGTTCTCTTTTCTACTCTCTTCTCACAACGTGCGAACAACACAAACGTTGTTTTGTTTGTCTTATATGACTTTATAAGATAAAATGAAATTAGAAAAAAATAAAAAACAAGTTCTACTGACTATGAACAATGTGTTTAAAAATAATAAATAAAATATATTTTATAATATTATTCAAATAAGTTTTTAAATTCTTTATCGATCAAAAATAAATTTCAAATTTAATCTTCATTGTTAAATTGAGGACGACAAACATTTGTCTGTAATTTTGAGAGAATAAATTTAATAAAATGAAAAATAAAATTTGACTTTAAAATAAGGTTATTTAAATGGTATGAAATATTAAAATATTATCTTAATTCTTACACTTTATTATGTCACAAGTTAAAGTCATACTTCTCTTTTTTTTTATCTCGACTAGGGCTCTTCACTTTGATACTTTTGAAAGAAGAAAATTTTCTGATGAGTTAGAATTATATTAAGAATTTATTGATGATTATTTGATGATAATGACTCGTTTTCATATTGATTGATATCACTATGAAAACAATTTGGCAGACCTAGAGACAGGGGCGTACGACCGTACGGGGTTATGCGTGCCATCTACTAATTTTTATTTTTTATTTAATAACTTAAATAATTTAATAAAAGAAAATTATTCTAGAATAACAGTAAAAACTTTATCATGAACATACTTTAATGGTTAAATAAATTTAATTAAATAGGTAAATGAATTATATATCTACTGTATTAAAAATAAAATAAATAAATTTAATATTTTTTTAAAAGAGAATTTTTATTTTCAAAATTTGTACCTCCCGTTGAAAACCATTTTAGATCTATCTCTAAATGTATGTATGTAGAGAGATAAAATGTTTCCACGTTTGTTGTATTTTTCTCGTATGTTACATAACATATGACAATTGTTTTTTTGTTCCCTATTTTGCATTGTCAATAGACTACAAGAAAACATCTTATATCCCGACCAAATTTTTTGACAATCATGATTCTCGGAATTTTTGACGATTGAGCAAGGCCATATAATAGTGTTAACTATGGTCTATGGGTCTTGTAGTAATCGAACAATATTGTCTGCGTTTGGTATATGTGCTCAAATGTATTTAACTATGGATCTTGTCTCCCTACCAACATACATAGGGGACTACCTAAAACACATCCATGAGACTAACAATGAAACAAAAATCAACTGCCTGTGATATTCATATAATCATGTTTTTGATAAGTTTCATGAACTTCTAACTTAAAACTAATTGACAATAATTAGATTTATCAAGTCCCTTATATATTAGTAAGTACTTTACATATTTCTGATGTGAGATATTCTCTCCAACAATTTTAATATCACATATATATCCTCAACTTTAACTATCTTTTGTTTCTAATTTCGTCAAGTCGAAAAAACTGAATAAAACGATGATCAAGGTTTGACATTAACATACCCCTTCAATATGCACCAAATTAAAAAGTGAAAAAGTAGTGTGAATGTGAGTATCGAACATCAAAAACCAAGGAAAATTAGGGAGGAAATATAAAAGAAGATTGATTATATATGTTGTGATATAGAAGTCACTATTGTCTTGGAACTAATTCATTAGCAGAAGATGATCCTGCTGCACACGTGGAACCAGTCTCGTTCTCTTCTAACGATCTTCCCATAGTTTCACGTGTGAAGAAGTAGGTCACCAACACCCCAGCGATACAAACGCCGCCAAGTATCAAAAACGCGATCCTCACGCGTTTCACGTCAGGGAAAATGTCCTCTTTGTCCTCGTCGTCGTGTTTCGTGGCCCACAAGAAACCAACGGTCCCAACAATCGCTCCAAGTTTCCCGGCAGCTCCAGAGATTCCATGGCACGTTGACCTGAACCTCGCCGGAAAAAGCTCCGCTGGGACTATAAACGTTGTCGTATTGGGACCAAAGTTGCTAAAGAAGAAGATCAGTCCGTAGAGAACCATAAAGCCTTTATTAGTCTTCTCGTGCTTAGACCAATACCAACTGTACGGAATGCCAGCGGCTAAGTAAACAATGGCCATAAGGAAAAAACCCATTATCTGAATCTTGACTCGACCAACTCTATCGATGAAATAAACCGTGAACCAGTAACCAGGGATGGTGGAGCACGCGGCTACGATGGCTGCGATCTTAGCCACGTCAAAGGCAGAGTCGTAGACGTTTGTGGAGCCGGGAGGTTTGTTGGAGAAACTGAAGATTTGAGAGAGGAGAAGGTTGCTTGTATAGAAGACCACGTCCACTAGAAACCAATTGGCTGAGGCTGCGAAGAGGTCACTGCCGTGGAGTTTGAAGAAACGGCGTGAGAAGAGTTTATACGGGGAAGGAGACGGTGGTTGTTGTACTTCTGGTGTATCTGATGCTGAATCTTCGGCTATTTGAGATAATATGGATTCGGACATGACTTTTTGCATGTCTTTTTCTGCTTGGATTGCATTGTTCTCAACCAATGCTGTGTATCTGCATGCATTATTTAAAATTTTAGTTTTTTTCAGAAAAATAGTTTTAAAAAAAATATACTGAACTATTGATTTGAGTAGAATATATTGAAAAAGGAAATTTTAGTAAATATCTTTTACTTGCAATTCACTATAAAATCATCTAAAATTATAATTTCAAGTTAAAAATATATATTCAAACTCTTGTAAAAGTTACGTAGCAACATACATCATTTATTCTGAGATTAACATATTATGTTCCAGTTTATAGGTTGTGTGAATTTATATTGGAATAACAATTCAAGTTCTACATTAAAAATTTTGACAACTATAATTACTAGTGCCAACATATATATTGAAAGTTTAGATAAATATTATTGAATAAAAAGTAATAGTTAAATTTAATTAATATATAAATTTATGGAAAAGAGTAAAAAAATTGATGTGTGCTTTGCCATATAAGAATAAAATGAATAATATCAAACTAGAGTTGGACGTGAATTTTAAAACCCCAACATATTGCTTTCTTTTTTTTGAACAACCCCCAACATATTGCTAACACATTATTTTAGTTAATCTAAACTAGATGACTTCGCTTTGTCGTTATCCAAATTTACTGTCGTTACTTAGTCAGTCAAAACAGACTAGTGATATTTATCGCTGTTATATAAACTAAATAATTAGTCATACAATATGCTCCACGGAAGGAAAGCGATCAATTTCTTCGCGTTTATTCATGAAGCAAATATAATCAAAGTGGAAGAACTTGAATTTATAGCTCTATTTCTTAGCTGGAGCTTACACCGGGGAAGAATAATCAATACATTCAAGGCATATTAAAACCATATATTATACATATTAAAATGAGAATAGTATGTGGATATACGTTATCATGAGAGGTATATACCACTGTGTTCGGTATAACCCCTCACGAGTCTTAGTTCGTAGGAACAAACCCACGAAGTTCCTACTCTTTACATTAATATCACACATTAATACCATTTTATGTTTATCATCGGAACCAAATCAAATAGAATTAGGTTAGGTTTCATCAATTCTTCTCTAAGAGCAGCCCCATTAGAGAGTGTAAAGAGGTTCAAAGGCCCGGATTCATAAGGTGTGGACATTAAAAATAAATGAAAAATGGGTTTAATTCCGTGACCCGCCCCTTAGCGATGAACCCGTATCGTTGGGGTTCAAACCACGCGTCAGCCTGTTGTTCGTTCGTCCAAAACGCGGCGTATGCGAAGAAAGTAGGGTTTCCCGTGTTTTGCTCATTATTCACTTTTGACAAAAAAAAATTAGGTTAAGTTTCTCTGTGGCGACTCGAGGTGCGACACCGAGATCGAAACTTTCTCTCCGTCTTCTCTCCCTTTTACCGTCGCCGGAGTCACTTATCGAAGAGGTTTGTTCAGTTCTGAGTAGATTCACCGTAGAATATAGTCGATTTCGTGCTCGAGAGAGATTAGAGAGATTTTCCATTTGGGGGTTTTGTAATTAGGGTTTTCAATACTTCGATTTAGAGTTTAAAATCGACAATACCGATTGAAATTGCTTAGGGTGTTTAGTTATTTAGTTGCTAACCTTTGGATTTTGTTTTTTATATGTTATCTAAACTGGATTAAGTTGTTTGTATGTTCTAATACTCTATGTTTCTGTTACAGATGGATCACGGAGATGAAAGAAGACATTCAAAGAGGCAACAGGAGTTCATGAATATGATGGGGTTCGTCGCCGATTCCGAGTACGGCATTCCAAAGCGGTGTCCATGCGGCGGCAGAATTATTGACGAGGTCAATGGGAAGGAGGCCTTGGATATGCTTCCTGGGAAGCGGTTCTTCACGTGCAAGAATTACGAGGTATGGTTCGTCTTTCTTTTAAGGTTTTATGTTTATGTTTAAGTTGTAATTAAGTTTATATTTATGTTGTATTTAAGTTATGTTTTTTGATGATTTTGTTTCTGGTTGTTGTTGTATGGAAGGATGATGGCTTCCATTACCGGCAGCCTTGGGTTAATGGAGTTCAGGAGGAGATACAAAGGCTTTCTAAGCGCATGGAAGCGGCTGAGGAGGTGATCAAGGGGGTGTCAACTCTCACTAAACAAATTGAGAGTCTTGAGGTTAGTGAATTTTGATTTCTGTCTCATACCTTTTAGTTATAGTTTCATTAATTAATTAGTCACTAACAACAGCTTATCTTTCGTGTTTACATGTAAAGGAGGAGGTCAAAATCCTGTCAGCCCAGGTGGATAATCTGGCGGTGCAGGTCTATGTCCTGGAGAAGATATGCTTCGACTGAATTAGGCAAAGGTAACATAAATTGAAACTATAAAAACAACTTCAAAATAAAAGTAGTTGGGTTCATGTGTAGTAGCAATTTTGAAACTCTACGTTTATTCTATAACTAGAACTTTTTTAAAAAAACAGTAGTTCGGTTCATGTGTTGTTAGTTAACAAATAGTTGCAAACTATAACTAGAACTTTTAAGAAATAGTAGTTCGGTTCATGAGTACTTATTAACAAACGATAGGTTTAAACTATAACTACAACTTTTAATTGAGTGATTTGATGTCTAACTACTGCTATCCTAGTACTAGGAGTTGTGTAATTGTGTTAAATTTTTTTGGGGTGAGTTCGTAATGAATGTTTGGTAGGTAAGGGAAGTTTAATTTTTAAACGAAATTCTAGTTTAAAAACATAGCAAACCAACTCTAAAAATTTACAAAACTTAAACCTAAAACCTGAAAACTTAAACCACAAACCTGAAACGTAAACCACAAAACCTACCATGGATCCATTTCCCTTTCAGTCTCCCGGGTTTGTTGACCTTTTGGCTTCACAAAACAGTCCAGTAGAGTCTGCTGATTCTCCCGGGTTAGTGAAACCACTCGAAAGGAGGAAGTGGGTTGTGAGAGAAGACCTTATTCTGATCAGTGCATGGTTAAACACCAGCAAAGATCCGATAGTTAGTAACGAGCAGAGGGCCGGTGCCTTTTAGAAGAGGATAGAGGCTTATTTCAATGAAAGCTGTCAGCTAAGTGGTCATGCTCCTAGAGAATGGAGTCAATGTAAGCAGAGGTGGGGGAGACTGAATGAGCAGGTCTCCAAGTTTGTTGGTTGCTACGACGCGGCGGTGAAGGATGTAGGGAGTGGGAGAAATGAAGATGATACCATGTCCGCAGCTCACACCATATTCTTGAATGACTACGGTGCCAATTTCTCCCTTGAACACGCGTGGAGGGCACTCAGGTTCGACCAGAAGTGGCGCTCAACATCGTTGCCCGCACAAGCTGCGAAGGAGAAACGAAAGGAACGTGAGGACATTGACGTGGAACCTAACGCGGAGGAGGTTAGGCCTCCTGGTGTAAAGGCTGCCAAAGCGGCCAAGCGCAAGAAGCATGGCAAGGAGGCAGCTTTTTGATATCTCTTGATTTTGTTAAGTTTTAGATTCATATTTTAGTTCATTATTATCATTTTAGGTTGCATTTAGGTCTTTATATTGCATTTGCATGCATAATTGCATTTGACAGGGTTTAGATTGAACAATTGGAAGTTTAAGGCGAAAATCAAGGGTTAAATTGTACATTATGGAAGTTTGGGGTTAAAATGTGATGTTAACAAGAGGTCAGGGACTAAGGTTGCAAATCCAGAATATCGCATGGGCTAAATTGCACGATTAGAACTTTTGGACTGATTACGCGAGGACGTTTCTGCACATTCAATAGTCTTGGGGTCAATTCGTAATTGTCCAGAAGCTGAAGGACCTGTTTTGCAAATAATGTACCTCCAATCCCTGCTCCATATCTGGATGGTGTAGCGGGATGCAGTGGCCGCTACACAGAAGAAAAGTCACTATTGACCGGTTTATTCCGGTTTGACTTGGTTTATGGGATCAAACCAGCTCGAGTTTTTACCCTCTTACATATAGTTTTAACCCCCAAAAAACCCTAAGGGATCTCATTTTCTCTCTAAGACTTTGTTTCATATTGTAAAAGCTTGAATCTTTGATCATTTTTAAGGAAGTTCTTCATCTTAATTCTTGTTTCTCACTCTCATAACATGATTAACCTTGAATCTCCCATAGATTTAAGGTTTATCATGGAGTTCATTGAGTAGACATTCTTAGATTTATGGGTTAAGTAGATTAGGGTGATTAGGAGGATGTTTAGGATGATTCTTGCTTGATTAACTTTGTTCTATGGCTTATTAGGTGATTTTAATGCTAGGTTAAGATTGGGAAATCTAATCTAGATCATAAGTAGTTTCACGCCCGGAAGGTGTTCGATGAAATGCTTGAACAACCTAGTATTGTCCTATACATGCTTGGCCAACGGGAGTTGTTGTCAAGATGTTTAGTGGTTAGTAGACTTGTGTTTTATGCATGCTTGATTGGGTAAGGCCAACGGGAGTTGATGTCTAATTCATGATTAGCATAGGGGCTATTGTCACGGGAGTGGATTAGTCTATTTGAACGAGATTTAGACCTATAGACTTGTTGATTGTTTTGTTTGAGCATCCTAGATTGAATCTTGATCACCCGATATCGATGATCTTGCCCATGGATCTATCCTTAGCTATTGATTGAAAGCTTGATTCTTGCGATTGTTACTTGTTAGGATTTGAGATCACTTTGTTTATAATTCTAGGAGTTTAGCTAGTTACAAAATCATCAATCTTCTTATTTGCTTAGATTAGGAAAGTTTGTGTATTCTTAGTGTTATAGATCACTAGTTCTCTGTGGATTCGATCCTAAAGTGCTGCATCGATATACCATTCGATTGTGGTAGCGTGCACTTAGGTTAATTGGCCTGTGATAAAACGCAGAACATCACTTTTGATCACCTAGAGACTCTCCTAGTGGTGAAAGATAACATTTCGAAACGAAAACTAGTGGAACGACTTCTTGCTAAAAAAGAACCGTTATCTGATGTCGAAGAGTCCTTGAAAAACAAACTCATGAGTGAAATGCTTTGAGTTGGTTAGTATAAATGATTATGCTTGTTAATTTTAGTTCTCTGTTTAGGATATTTGCTTTGAGTTGGTTAGTATATTTGCTTTGAGTTGGTTAGTATATTTGCTAATATGTTCTGTTATGTTTTGTTGCAGGTCACGGGTTTTAGTAGCAGGAGGAGGTTGGGTTCGTTGCAGGTCACGGGTTTAGTAGCAGGAGGAGGTTGTTTCAGCTTTGAGTCACGGGTAAAGTGTAGTCTTTTGTTCCATACTACACTTGTATGTCTTGTTGTTTTAGCTTTATGTCACGGGAAGTGTAGTATTTTGTACCCTACTACACTTGTATGTCTTTGTTGTTTTAGTGTCAGTCATGGGGTGTAGAATTTTGTAACATTCTACATTGTATTATGTATGTTGCACTTTATAAATATATGGCAACCCTTTGATTCTCAAGTTCACAATTCATACAACAAAAACACTCTTATTCTCTCTCTCGGCCAAACCAACCTATTCTGTCTCTCGAATTCTTTACCAACATCAAGACCAAACCAAAAACAAGACCAAGTTGTATATCAAGGCCAAACCAACAACTTCACCAAATCAAGTTTGCTCTCTTTCTATCTGTTTTTTTTTTTAAAAAATGTTCTCTT
The DNA here is from genome assembly GCA_905132765.1 of Moricandia arvensis. Taxonomy (NCBI): domain Eukaryota; kingdom Viridiplantae; phylum Streptophyta; class Magnoliopsida; order Brassicales; family Brassicaceae; genus Moricandia; species Moricandia arvensis. Next base: position 23,763 of record CAJHQP010001246.1, read on the forward strand.
TTTTCTTTACAAAATTATAATTATAAGGAACAACAATAAAATGAATTATAATTTGAAAAAATACATTGTCTCTGTTTTTTATATGTACTCGTTTTTTTAAATAAAATTTATAATTATAAGGAACAACAACAACCAAATTTGATCACTAAAACTCGGGTCTTTTATAAAAAGAAACATTGGGTCTTCAAATTAGATTTAAATATACTAAAATATAGGATAAATTTAAACACTTTAATTTCTCATAATAAATGTGTGCTTGTATGAATACTAAATTCTAATAATATGTACAATGTATTCTCAACAGGATTATACCAAAATAAAATAAATTCAACCAAACGATGTCTTCCCCATCATCAGATGAAGTTGATGAAAGGTTAAGCGAAGAGTTCGAAGAATTGTTCGACCAACAAGTTGATGAACTATACGAATCGGTTGTTAATGTTCACGCCAACATGCCCAAGCGACGAGCTTATATCGAAAGGCATCGGGAACAAGGACATCATCAACTATGGAACGACTATTTCAGCGAACAACCAACTTACCCACCACAAATGTTTAGAAGGCGTTTTCGTATGAACAAGCCATTGTTCCTTCGCATTGTCGATCGCCTAAGTAATGAAGTTCCTTACTTTAAGCAAAGAAGAAATGCTCACGGAAGGTACGGTCTTTCTGCACTTCAAAAAAGTACTTCAGCTATACGTATGCTCGCATACGGACAATCGGGAGATACGTATGACGAATATCTTCGCCTAGCTGAAAGCACCGCACTTTTATGTTTGGAACATTTCACTAATGGGATAATACAATTGTTTGGAGATGAGTACATGAGAAGACCGACATCAGATGATCTTCAACGATTACTCGATGTGGGCGAGGTACGGGGATTTCCAGGGATGATAGGCAGCATCGACTGTATGCATTGGGAGTGGAAAAACTGTCCAACGGCTTGGAGAGGCCAGTACACCCGTGGCTCAGCAAAACCGACAATTATATTAGAGGCCGTCGCATCACATGATCTTTGGATATGGCACGCTTTCTTCGGATTACCAGGTACCCTGAACGATATTAATGTTCTTGATCGGTCACCGGTTTTTGATGACCTTTTACAAGGTCGAGCTCCTAAAGTTAATTTCAAGGTTAACAACCACAATTATCGTATGGCCTACTACCTAACCGACGGAATTTATCCGAAATGGTCAACATTTATCCAATCCATCCCACTTCCTCAAGGTCCTAAAGCCGAGCTTTTTGCTGAACGTCAAGAATCCACCAGGAAAGATGTCGAGCGCGCTTTTGGAGTATTGCAAGCACGGTTTGCAATAGTTAAAAACCCGGGTCTACTATGGAGCAAGGAAAAGTTAGGAAATATAATGAGAACTTGTATCATACTCCACAATATGATAGTAGAGGACGAACGACATTCATACACATTGTATGATACATCTGAGTTCGAGGCAGGAGAGTCAAGCAGAAGTTCCCAAGTGGAAAGGACGACAAGTTTGTATATTGGTAATATGCTTAGCACTCGGAACCAAATTCGGGATGCACAAATACATACTCGTTTGAAAGAAGATTTGGTTGAAAATGTGTGGCAAAAATTTGGTAATCAAGATGAATAATGATTGTATGTTTCCAATTTCTCTATGTATTCAATAACTTGTTTTAAACATTAATGTATTCTCAATGTATTCAATAAAACCTTTTAAAATCAATTTCCAATTTTTTTTTTCAATATTCTTTTGTATTAAATATTTTTTTTTTTTTAAAATATTATTTTATTCTTAAGAACCCGGATTTCGAGTTCACTAATGGAAGCGCATAATTAATCCGGGTTCATCACTGTTCACGACCCCACCAAAAAAATAATAAAAAATCCCTATGAACCCCATAAGGGGGTTCACTAATGGGGATGCTCTAAGGCTCAGTTACTCCAACACAAATTTGTACGGAACGTGGGTAGAACTTTTGCTTAACGAAGACTAAACTCTTAATGATTTATAATTCTATTCACTGTAATTAATGTCATTAAAAATCTGAAAGTTTTACAAAGTTTGTTTGGGGACAATCGCAAACAAAGTCAAGCAAGATATCCATTTGCCTAACTATAAAATATTATGGAATGTTGTTCAACTAAAAATCAAACGACATAGTTTGTAACCAAAGTAATCCATAGTGACAATTGTTACCGTTCAAAAAGTTATTTGAATATAGTTTCTCTCTCGCGGTTTCTTTATACTAAAAGTTAGACTTTAATAATCTATAAACTTTTTGTATGTGGGGTAGATAGGAAGCAAAGTCACACAAGACAATCATATTCAATATCACAATGATATAAAGGATAGATAAAATTGGTGAAAAAGACAGAAAATTAAAAAAGGTTCACGGCCAGAAAAACGAGAAAAAGACATAAATAGTCTATAGATGATGTATATATAGACAATAAAATATGGAAAATATACTTTGAATATTTGTTATTGTTTGTATTTTCAGTATGTAATTTAAAATAAATATAGTTGACAAAAAAAAAGACTGAACAAGAACCTGGCGGTTTCAGGCATAAGCATTCGCCAGTAGAACGTTAAAGCGGCGGGAAGAGCACCGATCATCAGAATAACCCTCCATGCAATATCCGCTTCCGCCGGAGCAAAAGTCTCCATCCCCGCCGCTCTCATTTTCTCCGAACTCCCTTCTCCGGCGTGCTTAAACGCCGAGCACACAACCATGGTAACCGCGGAGCTCATCAAGATCCCTAGCCCCTGCATGGAGAACACGGCGGCGATGAAAGTCCCACGTGTTCGTTTATTCGCGAACTCCGACATGATCGTGGCGGAGAGAGGGTAGTCTCCACCGATCCCGAGCCCTAGGACGAATCTAAAGAAGCCAAGACTCGCCATGACGCAAGACCGGCGAGTCGTGCAGACAGAGAATCCACAGCCAAAGGAGCTTAAGACCATGATCAAGAGACAAAGACCGTAGACACGTCTGCGTCCGACACGGTCGCCTAAGTAGCCGAAGATGAGCTGACCTAAGGCGGTGCCGAGGAGAGCGATGGCGTAAGAAGTGGAGAGAACAGCGGTTCCTATAGAGTCTTTGTGGTAATAGATATGGCCGATCATTTTCAAGACCGGAGCTATACAGAAGAGGTCGTAAGCGTCGGTGAAGAGACCCATCCCGGCGACTATTATCGCCTTGAAATGGTACCACTGTATCCTCGCCACATCTAGCGCCGATAACACTCTTAGCGCCGGCATCGTCGATCGACTTTATTTTTTTTAAAGAAAAGTTGTTTTATTAGGTTTTGTGGAGTTCGTGGATACACAAACTGAGAACCATAGAAATTTATGTCTCTTGTCTGAAGAGTTTCTTGTTCAAAGAAGTCACCATGGGAATATGCTTTTGTTTTGACTGTGAGGAACACAACACCTCCCCCCTGGATCGATGTCCACTTTCTTTAGTTGACTTCCACAACCCTTTGTTAACTTCTGTTCTCACGATGGGTACAACACAAAAGTTTCTTCTTTGAATTATATATATATATATATATATATATATGGGATCAATTGGGCTTTTACATATGGGTCTTGCTCCCAATCAGTGAAACACACCTTTTGCACACCTTTTGCAATATTCAAGAAATCAGTAACCAACTTGAAAGAATGATGACTATTTTCTTGATGTTTTGTATCATTGTCTTGGTTAATTATGTGAAGGGTGTGGAAGATACAGAATAAACAAAAACTACTCTGAATAATACTCTTGCCTTAACAATCAACAAACAGTTACATATAGTCGCAAAAGGAACAATCTAAATTTATGATTTAGCTTTTAGAGACAGCTGAAAAAGTTCATTATCCTTTTTGTTAAAGAAAAGTTCATTATGCTCTGGCTGATAAGATAACAGTTGGGAACTCTGTGTATTGGGATTTGTCGTTGCTGTCTCGGGCTGAACTCATTAGCTTTTGGGTCACTGTGCTGGTTACGCTTACAAAGGGTGTGTTCAATGGCCATGAGGGGATGAGTTTGATCACGGTGTAGCTGCGGTTGAGGACGGATCAAGCAAGGGCATGGATTGAGCCACAGTGAAGAATTCTTGGGAACCAAAATGGGGGGCAAAGGGTTTCATGAGGATGAATAGGAACACTAGTAAGCCGGAAGAGTCATGTGGAATCAACAAGATGGCTTCTAATTTCCCAACCAAATTAAGTGATAGTTATATTAATTAATCATGTTCTAATATCACATAGCTTCAATTAATTAACTTTCCTATCATTCTTATCGGGGTGTTTCAAGATTTAGAATATTGTTTGTAAATCAATGTTACATCTGTTGTATAATTGTTTTTGAGATAAATACAATTTTACACTCAATAAAAAAAAGATAAGTCAAAAATTGAATAAAATGATGATCAAGCTTTGACGTTTACATACCCCTTCGGTATGCACCCAACTTAAAAGTGGAAAGAAGTAAACATGAGAATGTGAGTATCAAACAATTAAAAGAAATATCAAAAGACGATTGATTGTATATGTTGTGATATAGAAATCACTATTATCTTGAAAGTAACTCATTAGCAGACGACATCCTTGTTATCAACCTCTTCCTCTTCGTTCTCTTCTAACGATCTTCCCATAGTTTCACGCGTGAAGAAATACGTCACAACCATACCAGCGATACAAACGCCGCCAAGGATAAAAAACGCGATCCTAACGCGTTTCACGTCTGGAAAAATGTCTTTGTGCTCTTGGTCGCGTTTCGTGCCCCACAAGAAACCAACAGTTCCAGCAATAGCACCAAGCTTTCCGACAGCTCCGGAGATTCCATGACACGTTGACCTAAACCTAGCCGGAAAAAGCTCAGCTGGGATTATAAACGTTGTCGTATTGGGACCAAAGTTGCTAAAGAAGAAGATCGATCCACAGAGAATCATAAAGCCTTTATTAGTCTTCTCATGCTTGGACCAATACCAACTGTACGGAATGCCAGCGGCTAAGTAAACAACGGCCATAAAGAAAAACCCCATCATCTGAATCTTGACTCGGCCGACTCTATCGATGAAATAAACCGTGAACCAGTAACCAGGTATGGTGGAGCACACGGCTACGATGGCTGCGACCTTAGCCGCTTGGAAGGCAGAGTCGTAGACATTTGCGGTACTGTGATGAGGTTTGTCGGATACACTTACGATTTGAGAGAGGAGGAGGTTGCTTGTGTAGAAGACCACGTCCACTAGGAACCAATTGGTTGAGGCTGCGAAGAGGTCACGGCCGTGGAGGCTGAAGAAACGGCGAGAGAAGAGTTTGTACGAGGTAGAAGACGGTGGTCCTCGTGGTGTCTCAGATGATGAATCTTCAACCACTTGAGTTACTTTGCATATTGACATGACTTTTTGCATGTCCTTTTCTGCTTGGAAAGCATTGTTCTCAACTAATGCTGTATATCTGCATACATCTTTAAAAATTTAGTAACCTATTGATTTGATTATTGAGTAGAACTTTTTTTTTTCTGAAAGACTAGTAAAGATCTGTTACTCATAATTCATTAGAAAATCATCTAAAATATATCGTTTTTAGTCAGTGAAGAAAGTTGTAAACCATATAGATGATTCTTGCTTTATTGTTATCAATATTTACTATAGTTACTGAAACTTTAGTCCGTCGAAATATGTGAGGTTTATTATTGGTGATAGGTATAGTAGCTATAAAAACTAAATAATTAGTCATATGACATAACCCAGGGAAGGCAAATGATCAATTACCTCGACTTTATTTATGAAACAAAGATAATCAAAGTGGACGAACTTGATAGGAAGAGAGTATATATATATTGGTAGGACAGATAAGATATATCTACTTATAATTTTAAAATTGGGTTCATTATAAAAAAAAAGACTGTGGTTCTTAGGTGGAACATATACCTGGAAAGAATAATCAATATATTATACATTTGCACAAAAAAAGGCTCAATATATTTATATCTATTAAAATGAGAATACTATGTGCATACTTTATCATGAAAAGTCAATATACCTGTAAGTAGTAATGTTGTTATGGATAAAAAGACTATCATACCAGAACACACAAAAATCTATCCAGAAGAGCCATATTTTCAAAAACTTGATTTTTTGTAAATTATTAAGATGACTCAAAAGAAATCATGTAATTTAAGGTTATCCCCGAATATTATATTTCTTTATTACCACTTATTTAGTTTTTAGTTAAAATTGTATATAAGAATGTTAATTTTTTTTTTCTTGGAATAAATTATGTGTTTGACAAAAAAATGTACTTTTCTGAAAATAAACATTTAAGTTTTTTGGTTAGATTATAAGCTCTTATATTTCAACACAGGAACAAAACAAGTAAAACCAACATGGTGTTCAAAAAATTGTAAAAGCTAACAAGAGTTTAAATAATTTTATATTTTAGACTGAAAAACAAATTTTATATTACTGAAAATAATAAAATTTTACGTTTTAATTATCCAAAAATTTAGGATTTTAATGAGAAAACAAATTGTATTTTCAAAAAAAAAAAATTCTGTTATGACATAAAAATAAAATTTTCTGTTTTGACGAGAAAATAACAAGAAAGTATAACTTATCTTTTTAGCAAAAAAAATAATTTAATGATTTTAGCTGAAAATTTATATTTATATATTGGTGAGAAAATATAACTTTACTATTACAAAAACTGTATTTTTTACAAAAACATGTTTTTAACATTTTTATAAGAAGATTAATTCTCACGTAAAAAGAAGATTTTACCCTTTGACCAAAAAATTGATGTTTTTCTCAAGAAAGCACAATCACATTTTAAACATTAAAATAAAATGGTATTTGATATCTTTGATAAAAGAGTGTAATAAATATTTAATTATAATTTATTTTGCAAATAATTATTTTATTTTTTATTTTGAAAATAATTACAAGTCAACGTGCTTCCTAGGAACAGACAACAACGTCCCTAGCTTTACATTATCACAAGTTAATACTACTATTATTTTATGTTTATCATCAGAAAACAATCAGACTTAAGTTAAGTTAAATTTCATAAATTATTCTCTCACCAAAGTTTCAGTTTTTCCAATATTATGCAGTACTAGTTAATTTAGACAATCTAACTCTTTGTATATAGCTTTAGGGTGCGACTAAAAAATTCTTTTATTTGTTTTCTACAACAAATGCTAGACTTTAATAATCTAGAAACTTTTTGTAAGTCGGATATATAGAAAGCAAAGTCACAAAAAATAGTGCATAACTGCATATATATAATCGTATTACATATTAAGGTGGTATTGTAATAGATAAAAACTGGTGAACAAAAAAAAAGAGAGACATAAAATATAGGAAACAATAGCTATCAGCATGCTTCTAACCTTTTTAATTATATATAAGTTTAATATTTCAACAAAAAAATATAAAAAAAATTAAAATTAGGAAAAAGTAAAAGATTAGTGAACGAACCTGGCAGTTTCAGGCATACGCATTCGCCAGTAGAACGTTAAAGCGGCGGGAATAGCACCGATCATCAGAATCAACCTCCATGCAATATCAGATTCTTCTGCTCTCTCTTTCTCCGAACTACCTTCTCCGGCGTTCTTGAACGCCGAGCATACAGCCATCGTAACGGCGGAGCTCATCAAGATCCCTAGCCCTTGCATGGAGAACACGGCCGAGATAAAAGTCCCACGTGTCTTTTTATTAGCGAACTCCGACATGATCGTAGCAGAGAGAGGGTAGTCTCCACCGATACCGAGCCCTAATACAAACCTAAAGAATCCAAGACTCACCATGACGCAAGACCGGCGAGTCGTGCATACGGAGAACCCACAGGCAAAGGAGCTTAAGACCATGATCAAGAGACAAAGACCGTAGACTCGTCTGCGTCCGAGACGGTCGCCTAAGTAGCCGACCAAGAGCTGCCCTAAGGCGGTGCCTAGGAGAGCTATGGCGTAGAAAATGGAGAGAAGAACTGTTCCCATAGTGTCTTTCTTGTAATAGATTTGGGTGAGCATTTGCAAGATCGGAGTTATACAGAAGAGGTCGTAAGCGTCGGTGAAGAGGCCCATTCCGGCGATGATTATGGCCTTGAAATGGTATAACTGTATCCTCGTCGTATCTAACGCCGACAACACTCTCAGCACCGCCATTTTCGATAAATAAAAATATAGGTTTTTTCTTCTTCTTGGTTTCTTGACGTGTTTCAGGATACACAAAGTGAGAACAAGCCTCGGTCTCTATTATAAGTGTTGGAAACATCTTTTTTATAAACTTTATTAGCTGGCTAAAAACTAGAAACATTTGAACAGAGTTTTTATAATGAGTGTGAAGATTAATAAATATAGGATTTCTGTAAAGGATAATCTTAAAATTGCTTCCAAAATTTATCTAGGAAATATTTTCTATATTATTTTCAACAAACTTTAAAATTGCACCCAAATAGTTACATAATATCTTATATTATTTTTGAATAAATATAAAACAGCAGAATATTTTAAAATAATTTTAAAATATATTCAAGTAATTATGGAATCATTTTCTTTGTAGAATATTTTTATTTTTAAATATTTTTTTTCAAAATTATTTTTGTGAATCAAACAATTCATACTAATATAATAGATATTTAATCGATTCATTAAAGACGCACAATAACTTTAGAAAAAAAAAACAATTGATTACTTTTAGGTCACGAAAGTATACTGTAAAAATCTAAGTTTATAGATTTTATTTTATATGTTACGAGATAACTTAATATGATAAAAATCATACAGGACAATCATATATAACATGGGTAACTGGTTGTGGCTCTAGATATTTTAGACAGCGAAATTGTAATTTAAAGACATATATATCAACTAATCAAGCTTTCATTTCTACAGAGAATCTATAACGAGAAATCTCTAGAAAATTTTAAAAAGAGCTGCGCAGAAGCAAAAAAAATTACTTCAAAAAAATCTACCGCTTAAATTCTACAGTCAAAAACATAAAGCTACAGTTCGTTCCAATCACCTTTTACATTTGTAAATTTTGTAGAAGTATATCAAATCTAGATTTCTTGAATTTGTCAATAAATAGTCTGATATTTCAAATCGTTTTCAAGACCTTGTTTCGTATGCATTTTATCCTTTATATTTCATCGTTTATATCATAGTTTTCTTACCGTTTTTGTTCGTAAATTTCCATAGTGTGCGGTTCTACGTGGAATATGCTTTTGTGTTTGTCTGCATGAAAAACAACACCTCCCTCAATAGAGTAGATTTTCTGACTTGTAGAAAGTTTTGTTTTTGTTTCTATTTAAAGTTCGGATTATAAAGTCTCAATCGGTACCCTTTTCCACTGTTCTCACGACGTGCACAACACAAAAAAAGAGGTTGACAATTCGTTTTACAGAACTTTACAGAGGAAATATGATGTACAATTTTAAGGCAAGGATAGGATATGAAAATATTCTCTAAACACGTACATATTAATTGTGACTGATGTACGAATTTTTGAAAACTAATAAAAATGAAATAATAAAAAATGGAAATAATATTTTTAAGTTCCGTAACTATCAAAAACGAATTTCAATTTCTTTTTTATTGTTAAGTTGATGAAGACAAAATGTGTCCATGTATTTGGAGGAATAAATTTGGAGAAATGAAGAAAAAATATATTCGCCTTTTTGAAAATAAATTTCTTGTAAATAGTATAAAAATTTAAAACTATTATGTTACTCTTTATTTTTTCTCTAAATATGTCACAAATTAAAGTCATGATTCTTTTGTAATTATTTTCATTATGCATCTTTATATGTATACTTTTGAAAGAAGAAATTTTGATAAATTTGAGTATTGTTAAGAATTTGTAGACGGTCATATAATCATTTGACCCGTATTCTTATTGATTGATATATTATAGTTTATTACTTTTTACAAAAAAACTGAGTTGTTCCAATCATATACGGTGTATGATCGGATCATGTGATCTGAAATGGAGACTTAACATTCAGTTTGGTCAAAACATTACCATCTTCACATCTAACAACATATCCTAGTTAATGAATTATACCAAACAATCTATGAAGCTGGGACGCGTACACCGAGCTTGACGACAACAACTTCAAAGTTCCCATCAGGTCTAAACTTTGGAGAAAACAAGCGAGGATTCACTTGTAGTATTCAGTAAAGGTGCTAAGAGCATCTCCATTGGGAGGTGCTTAGTGGGTTCCTTAGCAAAAAGTGGTGGTGGGCCCCACCACTTTTGTTAAGGACCACTCCTAAAAATCCCAATTTAAGGACCAGTCCTTACACTGTTTTGTGGGCCTCACTGACACGTGACGGCCTACGATTGGTTGGTTTTTAATTTTTTTTTTTTTAAAAAAAAAAATCAAAAAAAAAAAAAAAAAAGTTAAGGACCCCATAGGGGTCCTTAGAGCACCTCCATTGGGAGGTGCTTAGTGGGTTCCTTAGCAAAAAGTGGTGGTGGGCCCCACCACTTTTGTTAAGGACCACTCCTAAAAATCCCAATTTAAAGACCAGTCCTTACACTGTTTTGTGGGCCCCACTGACACGTGGCGGCCCACGATTGGTTGGTTTTTAATTTTTTTTTTTTTTAAATAATCAAAAAAAAAAAAGTTAAGGACCCCATAAGGGTCCTTAACTGATGGAGATGGTTTAACTGATGGAGATGGTCTAAGAACTTTGTTGACAAACGTGACTAATTTCTTTTTAGCTCTCATTATTATATTATTACATAGAAAAACAGTACAATCAACATTTATATATTTTATGTTAATCCACGTCTGATAATTCTATTTGCACCACTGTGAACTATACGAAATTTTATACATGATGGTGATAGGAAATTTTTATAAGCAGATTCTTCGTTAATTTTTATAATTATTAATATATTATATTTAAAAAATTAAAACCTGGATTTTTTAGTATACAAACATTAATAAATTTTTGGTCAAAACAATTGAACTTATGAAACTTTCACACTTTGTCACATATAAACCTATTTTTAATCAATTCAACCAGACAGTATTCGGTATAGGTGTGTTTTGCAAGTATATTAGTAATTTATTGGAACTTGTTGTGCCTTTGTTAATAAAACAATAAATTCTGAAATGTTTGTAAAATAAAGCAATTATAAAATAACAACACTGGTTGAAACTCAAGCAACCCAGCTGGTTCTTTACTAATATGCGTGCTGCAGGCACTAAGTAAATAGTATTATATCGAATTTAGGAATTCACTAGAGATGGTGCAACATTTATTGTTCAACCGATAAGATTAAGCCAACCTCCATTAGCCAATTATTTTCGATAAGTAAAAAATCTGGGTCATTATTTATGAGGTTTGGTAAACTCATGAGTGATTATACACTTTAACATCCTTAATCGCGATGTAGCCGGGGTTAAGTACTGATCAAGCAAGGGCATGAATTGCGTCATAGTGAAAACGAACACGGGTAAGCCAAGGTTTATGTGGAAACAACATAATGTCTTTGCACCTAACCAAAATTAAGTGATGTTCATATTTAAACATGTTTTAATATCATTTAGCCTCAAAATAACTTTGCTATCATTCTTTTTGAGGTGTCTGACGAGTTAGCCAGTGTTACATTCACTAAAGAAAGCTGGATAATCTGAATAAAAAAAGATGATCAAACTTTGACATGTACATACCCCTTTGGTATGCATCCAACTTAAAAGAAGTAAAGATTAGAATGTGAATACCAAACCATTAAAAACCAAGGAAATATCAAAAGACGGTTTTGATTGTATTGTGATATTAAAGTCACTGTGGTCTTGGAAGTAACTCATTAGCAGGCAATATCCTTGTTACCAATCTCTTCCTCTTCGTTCTCTTCTAACGATCTTCCCATAGTTTCACGCGTGAAGAAATAAGTCACAAACATTCCAGCGATACAAACGCCGCCAAGGATAAAAAACGCGATCCTCACGCGTTTGACGTCTGGAAAAACGTCGTCATTGTGCTCTTGGTCACGTCTTGTGCCCCACAAGAAACCAACAGTCCCAGCAATAGCTCCAAGCTTCCCTGCTGCTCCGGAAATCCCATGGCACGTTGACCTAAACCTAGCCGGAAAAAGCTCTGCTGGGACGATAAACGTTGTCGTGTTCGGACCAAAGTTGCTAAAGAAGAAGATGAATCCGTAGAGGATCATAAAGCCTTTATTATTAGTCTTATTATTCTCAGACCTAAACCAACTGTACGGAATGCCAGCGGCTAAGTAGACAGCGGCCATAAAGAAAAAACCCATTATCTGAATCTTGACTCGACCAACTCTATCGATGAAATAAACGGTGAACCAGTAACCAGGGATGGTGGAGCACACGGCTACTATGGCTGCGACCTTAGCTGATTCGAAGGCAGAGTCATAGACATTTGTCATATTGGCAGGTTTGTCGGATAAGTTGACGATTTGAGAGAGGAGAAGGTTGCTTGTGTAGAAGACCACGTCCACTAGGAACCAATTGGCTGAGGCTGCGAAGAGGTCACGGCCATGGAGGCTGAAGAAACGGCGAGAGAAGAGTTTGTACGAGGTAGAAGAAGGTGGTTCTCGTGGTGTCTCCGTTGATGATGAATCTTCTTCGGCTATTTGAGATACTTTGCATACGGACATGACTTTTTGCATGTCCTTTTCTGCTTGAAGAGCATTGTTCTTAACTAATGCTGTATATCTGCATTCAACTTTAAAATTTTAGTGATTGACCTATTCATTTGATTATTAAGTAAAGATCTGTTACTCGTAATTATTTGTAAATTTGGTAAAAAAAATCGTAGCACATACATCAATATTTATTCAGAAGATGAACATATAAACTATTAATAAGAGACATCATAAAATATCACTAAACCAAGACTTTGTTCTAAAAATAAACATAACACAAATGTATTTATTAACCAAAAACAATAGAAGAGATTAGTGAAAGGAACCTGGCGGTTTCAGGCATGCGCATACGCCAGTAGAACGTTAAAGCAGCCGGAATAGCACCGATCATCAGAATCAACCTCCATGCAATATCTGATTCCTCCGCTCTAATTTTCTCCGAACTCCCTTCTCCGGCGTTCTTGAACGCCGCACATACAGCCATCGTAACGGCGGAGCTCATCAAGATCCCTAGTCCTTGCATGGAGAACACGGCCGAGATAAAAGTCCCACGTGTCTTTTTATTAGCGAACTCTGACATGATTGTTGCGGAGAGAGGGTAGTCTCCACCGATACCGAGCCCTAGTACGAATCTAAAGAAGGCAAGACTCGCCATGACGCAAGACCGGCGAGTCGTGCAGACGGAGAAACCGCATGCAAAGGAGCCTAAGACCATGATCAAGAGACATATACCGTAGACTCTTCTGCGTCCGAGACGGTCGCCTAAGTAGCCGACGAAGAGCTGACCTAAGGCGGCGCCGAGGAGAGCTATGACGTAGAAAGTGGCGAGGAGTGGTGTTCCGATCGAATCTTGCTTGTAATAGATTTCGCCGAGCATTTTCAAGACCGGAGCTATACAGAAGAGGTCGTAAGCGTCGGTGAAGAGACCCATTCCGGCGATGATTATGGCCTTGAAGTGGTACAACTGTACCCTCGTCGCATCTAACGCCGATAACACTCTTAACTCCGTCATAGTTATTTTTAAAAAAATTAGGGTTTTGTTTCTTCTTTAGTTATTTTTTGAGGTGTTCGTAAGCTGAGAACAAAGGAAGTCTCTATTATAATTGTTGGAAACGTCTTTTTTATAAACTTCGTTTTGTCAACATTTTTTATAAACTTAATGAGCTGGCTAAAATGGATGAATAAAGCTTTTATAATATTCCAAGACCGGATTTGGACACTATCCAATGAAATATTGGTATTAATCTTCAAAACTTTAAAGAAAGCTCTTACAAATTATGAATCTTTTAATTAAAATTCTTAAAAGAGTATTTATTACCCCAAAAACCTCAAATCTAACCATGTATAAATCTAATGATCAGTTAGAAATTTGAATAAATATAAAGATTTAATTGAACAATTTTAAAGACCGTTTACACAATTAATTTTTAACTATTTTTACTTTGTGATTAATAGTCAGAATTTTAAGTTATACAATAATAATGTCGGCGAGTTTTTAATTCAGATAAGGCACTGGATAGGCGTTTGAGTTTTTGACAGGACGGGACACAACACCTCCCTCGATAGATTTTGTATTTGACATTTTGACTGCACGGAACACAACACCTCCCTCGATTGAGTTGACTTGCACAAACAGCCTTTTGTTAACCACGCGGTGGTGGGCTAGAGGCACTTGAGAAACAACCCCAATACGGTGAACCCGCAGTTCGAACCCCGCTGGCCACCAGGGATTTAACATCCCCTGGGGAGGAGAGGTGGTCCTTACCACCTTTTATTTTACCAAAAAAAAACAGCCTTTTTTTTTTTTTTTTCTGTAAATCGGATTATAGTCACAGTAGAGGCACTTTCTGTTCTCACGTCGTGCACAACACAAAAAAGGAGGCTGTGACTGGTGAAATAAGAGAGTGTAAATTTTTACTTTTTGAAACTTAAGTGTAAACGTTTAAGGAACAGATATAAACTATCTCCAAACAAGTATTTCTTGTTGACTGATGTTCGAAATATATTTGTTTTTGAAAATTAATAAAAAAAATATACAAATCTTATTAATAAAATAAATTTAAATTCTTGAACTGCAGATACATTTCAAATTTTTTCTTATTGTTAAACTGATGAAGAAAAAAATTGTCCATGTTTTTGGAGTGAGTCTGAAAAAAATGAAGAAAAAATATATTTGACTTTTTGAATCCTTTAAGTAGTATAAATCTCTTAAAATGTTATGTCACACTTATTTTTTCCTCTAAATATGTTACAAATAAAAGTCATTTCCACTAGGCCTATTTGTATGCATACTTTTGCAAGAGGAAATTTTGAGAATTATGAGTAATGTTAAAAATTTATAGATGGCTTTACCTATTTGTTAGGAATTCAAGCAATATAAAAAGTCTCTCATAACTAGAATTTAATCGTAGTGGAAACTTATTGATGATTATTTAATTATATGACTCTTCTCTTTGTTTATTGATATATCATAGCTTTTATTGTTTTTACACAAAAACTGAGTACTGAAAATTCTATACGGGTGTATAATCGAATTATGTGATCTGAAGTGGAGACTCTTAACATTCAATTTGCTCAAAACAGTACCATCTTCACATCTAAACCACATTTTCAGTCTAAGAACCACTTAACAAATCGGAACATGTTTTTAAAGCATTGGAACAGATCCTAGTTAATGAATTATACCAAACAAACTATGAAGCTGGGACGCGTACACCGAGCTTGACGACAACAACTTCAAAGATCCCATCAGGCCTAAACTTTGGAGAAAACAAGCGAGGATCCACTTGTCCTGGAAGATTAAACGTGATGGAGAAAGGACCTGGTGGGCAGAGCTGCTGCACTTGCATTCTGTACAAGCATCCTGAGTCACTTGGAATCGCAATCTCTGGTGCTACCCCTTGTATGCATACTCTTCCTTCCCTCTGAATCTCACATCTGATCTTATCTGTTCACAGATCACAAGTAGCTTTATTTTCATGTCACTTGTCATTATGAAACCCAAAAACATGATCTATCTATTCCGGTTCTTAGACACTATTAAACAATGGGGTGTTATTACTGAACTATGGAGATAAGAAACATGAAACAGCTTACTTAGATTTTTATGAATGCCAGGGAGAGAGACTCTGAAGAGGTAGGCAATTTCACTCTCACCAATGTCGACAAGACCAATGGGTGGCCCAGGAGTGCCTTGCTTGGCAGAACCGGTGAAGAACACATGTGAGATCACTTTGGAGTGATGAGTCTCAGGTTTCATGGTGTTTGATTCGTGCTTGTTGTTACTTCCACAAAGGGATTAAAATCCAAATCAACCCTAACAAGGAAGATAACAAACAATCAAATCTAACACAAGCAGTAAGCAAAGTCTAAGACTTTATGAAGCAAGTTCAATCCTTTCAATCAGTGAAGTTCATTTAACAACCTAAAAGCTCAATTAGGTCTACGAACTTAATTGTAGATTTGATTTGGGATCGTCGGATTAAACCCTAGAAACAAGCGATGGACTTGAAGTTACTAGAGCAGATAATCTGCAAAAGCAAAATCAAAAGAGAGAGAGAGATAGTTAAAGGTACCGTAGAGATGTCCGGTGAAGTTTCCGATTGAGAAGGCTTTGACCGTCGTCACTTTAGTTAAACCGGTGGTGAATTGAATTTAGTCGACTCGTAGAAGATACAAGAAAGCCAAAAAAAAACTAGCTGGTAAAGTGACCAATATGAACGAGCCACGTGTTAGAATTTTATTGACCAACGTGACTAATAATATTTCCTCACACTTAACAGTTAACACTCTATAAATTTCACAAAATGTCATTTTTATTTTCTTTCTTTACACTAATAATTTCAATACAATTTATACTTACCTTAATTTATTATTAATTACAAAGTATATTGAATTTATAAAAGAAAATTCTTACCTTAAATATTATTAGTTAAATAAATATAATTAATAAAATCATAAATATACTTTAATCATTTTAAACCGTGTAAAAATAAAAATTATTAGTTGGTCACATATGAAACTTATATTAAATCGATTTAAATAGGTAGTATTTGGTATATCAATATACTGTATATGTGTTTTGCATCGCTCTCTTGGTATATGAGCTAATACAATACTTACAATTACATCAATTAATTCTGGAACTTGTTGTGCCTGTGTTAAGAAAACAATTAATTCTGAAATAGCTGTCTTAAGTAAAGCAATTATAATAGATCAACCTGTCATTTGGAGTTATAAAAAAAACAAAACTGGATCAGACTCAAGCAACCAGCTGGATCATTGCTAATACGTGTTGCATGTCCTGAGTATATATTATATCATATTTGGGATCTAAAAACCTTAAAACCTCGTGCAACATTTATTGTTCAACAGGTAGATTAAAGACAAACCTCGATTAGCTAATTACAATTTTCATAAGTAACCTTCCTTCCTCTTTTGTCGTTAGCTGATAAACTAGTAATCGTACTCTGCAGTTAGCATAACTTACGGATTACACGTTAACAACTCTTTATTATCGTAGTGATTAACTCACCCCACATGGTCTCGTTACCATATAGACACGTGCGTCAAATGACAACGAGGTTCGCATATATAAAAAAATACTTAAGTATGTATATATCTCATAAGATGCCATAACCTTAATTAACCAGCTCCGTATTCTCTTATAAATCTTGGTTTACCATTTTTGGGAACAATCAAATCTACCTATCATACCGAAAAAAATGGAGATGAAACAAGAGGAGAACAGAGGAATAAAAGGCAAAGTCGTAGCCGTGACGGGTGGGTCGGGTTTAGTCGGTTCCGCCGTGTGTGTTGAGCTGCTTCGTCGTGGAGCTCTCCAGGTCCGCTCCTTAGACTGTCGCACCACCTCTCCTTGGTCCGACCGTCTCAAAGATTCAGGCGTCCACTGCATAAAAGGTATTCAAATTCATTTAACTCTACATACTTGAATCAACGAGCTCAAGATTATGATTGTTTGACCATAAACGAGTGTCTATTTGATAACAAATCTTTTTATACAATATTGACACCTTTCTAAAAGATAAAAAATAAATAAATAAAAGTTTGTTTTAAATCGATACTTGCTATATAATTTAGCACAAAAAAAAAGATACATGCTAACATTTTTAAGCAACTTTAGTAGTTAATAATGACAAACCGTAAATATTTTTTAAAAATAATTGTATATGTTCAAATACTATTTGTTGAAATATGATAAATAGCTAGACACAAAAAAATAATTTATAATCTTTTAATATGTTTTTAGTATTTGTGAAATTAAAAAAAAAAAATATGCATCATCTAAAAACAGAGGGAGTAGTCAATTTATACTATTTTCGCTTTTAATATGAAAGATTTTAACAATATATACACTTTGCTCCCATTATATGGTATGTCAGGAGATGTTGTGAGTAGAGAGGACGTAGAAGAGGCTCTTGAAGGAGTAGACTGTGTGATTCATCTTGCTTCGTACGGTGGTTCGGGTAAAGAAATGGTTCAGACTCGTCGGATCGAGGAGGTCAACGTGGAAGGTACTCGTAACGTTTTGGAAACCTGTGTGAAGAAAGGGATCACGAGTGTTGTGTATTTAAGCTCAAACGGTGTCGTTTTCGGTGGGAAAGAGATTGAAAATGGAGATGAAACTCTTCCTTATTTAGCTTCCAATCAATACGTCTGTCCATATGATCAGACCAAATCTGTTGCCGAACAGTTGGTTCTCAAGTACAACGGTCGTGTTCTCGAGTAAGTGCAAAACTAATACGCTATTGTATACTACCTTAGGAATGGTATACTAATGTTCTATATGTTATGTGAATCTAGGAATGGACATGGAAGTCTTTTATCTACGTGTGCGGTTCGTTGTCCACTTGTGTATGGACCAGGTGAAGAGAAGTATCTTGATAGAATAATCTCTGACGCAAGATTGCGTTTACTCCTCTTCAAAATTGGCGATCCAAACTCGAAAACCGACTGGATCTACGTGGATAACATTGTACTAGCACTCATGTTAGCCACCACCGGTTTACTTTCTGAACATTCTAATGTTGCTGGGAAGGCTTACTTTGTGTCTGATGGTAATCCTATAAATTTCTTTGAGTTTCTCCAGCCGATATTGAAGAGTTTAGATTATGAAATGCCCAAGTCATCGCTATCTATTCCTCTCGTGGTTTCACTCGGAAATATTTGCAAAGCAATGTACATATTGCTATCACCATTGCTGAACCAACGGTGGATTCCACAACCATTGATTCTTCCACCAGAAGTCTATAAGGTTTGTCTTGATGAGACTAGGTAACCTTATTTAAAGAACATATCGTTTTGCAGGAGCTTATTATTAGAAACAATGTGACAATCAACTTATAATCAATCAGTTTTAGGTTATAAGTTTATCTAACTTAATATATATATATATATATTTTTAATGAAACAGGTCGGGGTGACTAACTACTACTCTATTGAGAAAGCCAAGAAGGAACTCGGGTACGAGCCCAAGACACAGCCCGAAGAAGCCATGGCCGAAACCATATCATATTTTAAAGACAAGAAGAGGAGAGAAGTCGATGGACCGAGCATATACGCTTGGCTGTTCTGTGTGATCGGTTTGCCTAGCATTCTATCGGTCGCATGGCTACCTGATATTGGACCCATACCATTCCTTCGAGTCATTGCTCTGTTCATCTTCAGGTCGATGTTGGTGTTGCGGATAGCGTCTGGGATTGTGGTGACAACGCACGTGAGTGAAGGGTTCTATGCGTTGTGGCTTGCTAGGAGAGTGGATCCGAGGAACGCAACAGCTTGGTTTTGGAGAACGCTGCTTCTCGCTACTTTCTCACTTCGTTTACTTTGGAGAAGAAGAGGCAAGGAAGTGGAGCAAGCAACAATAAGAGAAGGTCTTTTAACCAACTCATTATCAGTTTAGTAACTGAAGATTCGACATACAGGTTTATACTAGGATGACTCAGGTATATATATCTTATAAAGAAAATAAATGAAAAGAATAATCTGCTCTTTCACAAAAGCATTTATTTTAAAATTTGTGTATATATATTGTTGTGTGGAAAATTAAGTCATTTATTATGGGTTAAATCCAATATGTAATGTAATGTTGTTTTCTGACTTCTGTAATTTCGAATTTCTGAACAAATAAAAAGATAATGATGATTAAAATGTATACTTTAATAAAATTTATTTTGTCAAATTTGCAAGAGTATGGCACTAATATACATACGTGAAATAAGTCATATTTGTTTTATTTTAATTTATTCGACTGTAGAATATTATACCATTATATTCCAAAATTTAGACAATTTTAGAAAAATATAAATAAGTAATATCTCAAAATATAATTTAAAATTAAAGGAAACAAAAAAGAGTGGAAAGACCAAACGGGCGATAGATTTTCTCAGAAGCGGACATATCTTGAAATACATGGCAGCGATTTCACCATGGCTTTCTTCTCCACAGAGCTTCTCGAATCCCCGCGTATCAACTCGATATAGTAAGATCACTAAATGTCCTCAATCTCTCTCTCTCTGTCACTTCACCATTTCATCGTCGTTCGTCTTCTTTCCAGGTTCAGCAAGATGCACATCACTTCCTGCTGTCGTCTCTGTTTTCGACAGTTCCAACGAGGAACAACATCGGATTCTGTAAAAACTCATCTCATGTCCCAGTGATATCCACTACTTTTCCTTATCTGGGTTTGTTCTGAATCCGGTTAAAGTCTCGGTCTTTGGTTTCCTCTGTTAATAGGTGTAGAGATCAGGTTGGGATGAAGAGAAGGGAAGTCATGTTAAACATAGCTTCCTCTGCTTTCTTCCTTCCTTTCATCGTTTCACCTGCATTTGCAGACACAAGTACTGTTGATTCAATTCTCGTTTCGATGTTCATGGGAGTGAGCGTGTAGAAGCTAATGAAAGCCAAACTATCTCTGCTTTTTATCTTTCTCAGATGCAACAGAGGCTTTCCGTGTGTACACAGATGAAACTAACAAGTTCGAGATATCAATTCCACAAGGTAACCTATCAAAACTCTGATACTTAGTGACCTTAACGAACGTATCTAATTGCATTCACGCAAAAGACTGGCAAGTCGGACAAGCAGCAGAACCCAACGGGTTCAAGTCAATCACAGCTTTTTACCCTGAAGAAACTTCAACATACAATGGTAACCATTATCTATCAGAACAAGTTTTGTTTGTTCATAGAACCATAACTTCACTGATAAGTTTATGTCATCTCAGTGAGCGTAGCGATCACTGGACTAGGTCCAGATTTCACTAGGATGGAGTCTTTTGGAAAGGTGGAAGCTTTCGCCGAAACACTGGTTGAGTCTCTTACACCAGTCTCCTCTCTCTGTTTAAAAACAGAGTTCTTAAACGTGTGTAACTACGACATCTATGTTTATAGGTCAGTGGATTGGATAGAAGCTGGCAGAAACCAGCCGGAGTGACTGCAAAGCTAG
This sequence comes from Moricandia arvensis, assembly GCA_905132765.1. Taxonomy (NCBI): domain Eukaryota; kingdom Viridiplantae; phylum Streptophyta; class Magnoliopsida; order Brassicales; family Brassicaceae; genus Moricandia; species Moricandia arvensis. The sequence goes on from CAJHQP010001246.1 coordinate 44,845, forward strand.
TTGATAGCAGATCTTCCAAAGGTTATAGATATATATATATATCTTTTGATGTATCTGCTTTGTTTGTTGATATATGTCTCTTGGATCTTATATGATCAGGATTCTATTACATCGAGTATACCTTACAAAACCCTGGAGAAGCTCGTAAGCATTTGTACTCTGCAATTGGGATGGCAACAAACGGTTGGTACAACCGTTTATACACTGTCACAGGACAAGTAAGCTTGGTCCTATTCTTACACCAACTTCTATGATTAGTTAGTTGTGTTATGTCTGATATAATGAACCTCTCTGGTTGTTGTTGCAGTTTACAGATGAAGAATCTGCTGATCAAAGCTCCAAGATTCAGAAGGTAAGAAATGAAGACGCAATAATAATGAAGGATGTTGCACCAAAACCTGCTGCTTATGATTTTTTTTCTCTGTTTTTTGCAGGCAGTCAAGTCTTTCAAATTCATATGAGAATGTCACTCATTACAATCACCAGAACCAAATCGATCAAACATTTTGTTTACTGTAAAATCACTTTTGTGAATCAAATTCTTAGATAAAAACTAACTCCATACTTTGAAGTAAGCTTGGGATAACAATTCTTCATCAATGTGTTCAGACATGGAACAAGAGACAAACCCTACACAACTAAAGGATATATAAATATAAACCATGAACATGCTTTAGTTACAATGCAGGACTTGAGGACAGAGGCTATATATACCTATGAATGTTACTCACTACACTCCTGTACCTGAAGAAAGTGTAGTGGTATTACGACTTTAGACTAAAAAAAGAATCAGATTTTGATTCTACTATGTATATGCTTGTGTATGTGTGTCTATATATATATGCACCAACTTATTACCAACGGTTACCCCTCCTCGGGAAAACCGTTATCATGCCTGCAAACTCAACCCCAGCTTGAGCCAGCAGCATCTTTGTGCGTGTGTTTTAGATATACACATTGACAGATGAGTAAGAAAACTGAAGCACAAACCCTGAGTCTCCAATTTCCTTTTCGGTCTGCGCCCTTCCAGTGGGCAAGACTATTTTATATAACCTGTAACACAATAAGATCTTGGCGTTAATGACATCAAGGCATTATGATGATGCTAATTACAAACTTACAGTACTGTCTGATAAGAAACACAAACCTTTCAGATGCAAGATAAATAACTTGACGACTTAAATAAACAGGAAGCTTCTGCTGCCACATTGAATAGCAATTTCGCTGCTCCATTAACTTTCTTTCTCCTCAGTCTTCAAGGATAGCTGAAACCATTACTAGCATAGAGTTACTTTTCCCTCGTTACATACTCAAAATAAACAACTAATGCTCACCTTGTTGTTTGGTCAGAACTGCTACTCTGCATAAACTGAGGGGGATGGACAATGATATGCGACTGTGCTGGAGCAGGGCCTGACAAACATTCAAACGAGAGCATCACCCAATTGCACCTAAACTTAGCTTTTCCATAAGCTTATGATGCTTGAGACAGTAAAACACACCTGGAGGGTATGGAGCTTGAAGAGCAGGCATGGATGAAGTAGTCATCGCATTAAGAGTAGGTCCACCAAGTTGCAGAACATGGCTTCCTGGAACCGAATACCCTTGAACTGCTGTATAGCTCTGGCCACTAGGAACAGTCTGACTTAATTGTCCATATTGATAAACTGGTGTATTAACTGCCCCAGGTACTCCGTAGACCTGAAGGTACTGCTGACCCATGTATGGACCATATAGCCCCTAAACCATGTATCAAGACAAAGTTACAAGAGATTTAACTAGGAAGAGAAATAACAGCAAGTGTTTTTCGAAAATTTCAACCTGTGACTGTGAGTACATGTACTCAGGTCCATATGCAGCCACCCTGAGAGAGATAATAAAGCAAACATTAGCAACACATTAATGAACCAAGACAAAAGTGCAATGTGAGATATAAGAATTGCTTTAGTTTACCCATAAGGATACACAACTCCTTGCTGGTAGTTATATGGAAGTGGTTGCTGATACGGATAGTTTGCAAAAGGTGTACCACGAGGACCCTGCACATTTCCAATGTAGGGGGAAGCAGGTCTTAAGCGTCCTAACCAAAAAGAAACAACCAAATGCACTACATGTAAATCTACAACAGCAATGATCCACTACGAGCCAGGCTCAACGGAGGATGAGTATTGCAGTAAGACTGACCAGGCATGTTAGGTATCAATGCATAAGGCAATGGAGGTCGAGGTCTACCAAGGGAAGCAAGATTACAGTTTGCACGTCTACCATCTATAACTGGAGTTGGGTCAGCACAAGCTCTCCTAGCAGCTTCTGGATCTCTAAAAGTCACCTAAATTCCTCCACATGAAACAGAAACAGAAACAGAACATTTGAGTCATTACAAAGTCCAAACTGAAAGTCATTTCAAACAAATAACTCTCTATGTTCTGTAATTAATTCACACGATCCTCCAAGAGTACTACTTATATGGCCCTGGATCGTAACTCGTAAGCCTCTGGTGATGCCATTACCTATCAACCTAAAACAGAGGAAACTGAGTACCCAATTATCAGGCAAATGACACTGATCTATGAAAACTGTATCTCTAAAGCAACATTTAACATCTAGAAACAGAGGAAGATGCCATTATAAGCAGAGAACATGAAGGAGAAGAAGGGGGAGAGACTCACAAAACCGTATCCTTTGGATCGGCCAGTGTTCTTATCAGCAATGACGACGGCTTCAAGGATATCACCATACTGTTCGAAATGGCGACGAAGGGCTTCACTTTGAGTCTCCCAAGCAAGCCCACCGACGAAAACCTTAGTGAAAGTCGTATCCCCGAAAGGCGAATTCAAGTAGTGAAACCCAGAACCAGGAACCGGTTGATACGCCATGAGAGAGAGAAGAGATATAAAAATGGAAACTTTATCAGAAAGAGGGTGAATTAAGAAACAAAGGATCAAACTTTAAGTGATGATAAAGGCCACCGAGTAAACCCTAGACGTAATTACAATGATTATAAGCTTGAAACCCAGAAGAGGAGATTCTAGGGTTTACTCGGAGATGGTGAGGATAAAAAAAACTAAAAGATGATTTGATTCCCTACTAATAATGACGAAAGGGAGGAAAAGAGATCAATTTTTCCCGGGAAAAACGAAAAGCAAAAGCAGAGTGTGTGTGGGTTCTGTGATGGGCCAGACAAGAGGACAAACTCGGTCGGTGTAATTAGGAACGATCACCCAATAGTTACAGTGCCGAGTTCGAGAAAAGAAAAAAAAGAATTTAAAGCAAAATACAGAGATGGTGATGATGATGAATTGATTCAAGGAAAAAGAAATTTGGTTTGTAAAATTCCATTGATGATGATGAACAAGTTGTTGATGACGATCATGATGATGATGGTGCGTGATTTGTTGATGAGGAAAGAGAGAAGGATAGAGATTAGAGATACCTTTTGTTTTTGGGCCAGTGTAAATGACCTGGGGCCCATTAATTCTGTAATTAGCGTTGCAATTATCGCTCTCTGTCTTGTCTTTATCCGTTACACATAGTGTGAACTTAAGTTTGGTCCGAACCAAAAAAAGATATCTAAACTTTTTTTTTTGTTGATTGTTATCCATTAAAACTGAGATTATTTAACGAGACAAATGAAAATAAATAAAGAACTGTCACTATATAAGATTTTTGATGGTGTAGATGAAACCTCGTCCTTGGAAAATCCCAAATCAATGGTTAGGGATTCTCATGCTAGTGACAGTAGTGGTCCATTTTCAACCATATTATAAGATGCTACAACGACATAATTATTTTACCAAAGAAGAACATATAGTAAACGTGGAATCACTTTGTTTCAAGAGTAAATACAACTTTACTATGAGTTATTACTGCTTTGGAAGATCACCACTAGCTTCAAAGCTCACAACAGAGTCATCAATGGTTTCTTCTAATGACCTAAACCTCCACCCAAGTTTCTCCAACTTCTCTGAGCTTATTCGAAGTATATTCTCATTCACTTGCTTCTCGTTTCTCTCACTGAAACTGCCATTGTATACACATTTGTTCAGATTAGACCAGACACCTCAAGATTTGCGAAAATTAAACCGTTAGTTGGTTTACCTTTTAGGGAACTTGCGTTTAGGATACATATTCATAAGCTTCTTCATAAGATCATTGTTGTGAAGTGAATGAGAAGTGCATATGTATCTTCCTTTTGTTTCTTGATTTTCATACACTAACAAAAGCGCATCCGCGACATCACGCACATCCACAAGATAGAGTTGGTCACTCAACAAGGATATCACACCTCCTGAGACCACACCAAAACTTTCAAGAACAAGAGGTATGTATAACTATAGAAACATGATTACATCACCTTTTATAAAGTTTAGAAGTCCCAAGCTACTAGAGTTAAGCGTGGACTGAAGCCTAGGGCCTATCACCACCGAGGGACAGACCGTAACAACATCAGCTAAGCTTGTCCTGCTCCATTCTATAGCTTCACGTTCCATTAATGTTTTGGCAAGAAAGTAATAAGACCAATAACCCTGAGATCCTCAGGTTTTGCATCATGGAAAAAAACACAAGATCTTTTTTAATGTCTTTGTTTTTTTATTGGACAAAACTTGAAAAGCTCTTGTAAAGAAAGTAATAAGTTACATTACCTCACGTGAGTAAAGGTATTGAGTGTCTGACCAGCAGCTCTCGTCCACATCAACATCTCTAGGCCATTTTGGGTTGTAAACAACTGCAGCAATTGATGATACAACCACAACTTTCTTCACTTTAGCTTCTGTGCATGCTTCTAGAACGTTTTTGGTGCCAGTGAGAGCTGGTTTAATCAGTTGTTCCTGAATGGTATAGACCCAAAACCGGTTTTAAAAGTGATTCAAGAAAGAAACAAAGAGAAAAGAGGTTGAAAATGGTCAAGCATTTGCCTCAGTGAGAGGAACATCTTCAAAAGGCACAGGACCAGCAATATGGAAAACACCATAGCAACCAGAGATGGCTGAAGAAAGACCTTCATAGTCAAACAAATCTGCCTTGAAAAGTTTCAGATTCTTTGAAGCATTATCTAACTTCTTCAAATGGTCGTTCTTGGCATCACCTGAGAACAAAGCAATAATCAAACATAGAAAATATGAGATTTGGTATTTTTGTGGTTGTTGCTTTTTCCTTACAAGGATCTCGAACGGTTCCATGAACAGTGTAGCCACGGGAGAGAAGAGACTTGACGAGCCATGAAGCGATATATCCTCCTGAACCAGTAACACAGATCCTCTGCTTTTCAGCCATTGAAGTCTCTCTCTTTTAGCAACTTTTAATATGTTTTTTTTTGGAGTGAACAAAAGAGAAACAGGTTCACAACTATTTATACACAAGTCAAATATGGCTTTTAACAACTTCTTGGAATGTAGCAGCGTAGAATTTTGAGGGAATCAAGGTGGATAAAGATTGCAGTAGAATTTTACAAACACTGAAATATTCAAATTAAATTATTTTTAGAAGAAAAATCAAAGTACACTTCCTGAGGTTTGTATGTATATATTTTTGTTATTTATTCATCTATACTCTGGAGAATCTTAGAAATGAAAAATATGAAGAGGGGAAAACATTTTTGAATGTGACATTTTTTTAGTTAAGAAAAGTATGTATTAACAAAGTTGAATTTTATCATCCACATTTTCTCCAAGTTAGTCATTTTCCTTTATTTTGAGGAAAATCAAAAGAGAAAAAAAGGACTTTGCATTGTATTATTGTACATAGTGCACAAAGTCTTTTTCCTTTCTTTCTCTCACACTATTGGGCAGAAAAGTCGACAAATGTTATCAAAAATCAAAAGGAGAAGAAGACAACTGTGGATTGTACAATAACAAGAAGAATCATTTTCATAAAACTACAAATACAATCACTGATCAGTTTGAGATTATAGGTATGCCTTGAGTTGTTTTTCACACACTGTTTTTAGTTACCATAGAGTTTTAGACATGGAAGAGAGGCATAGATGCAAAGATTCAAGGTAAGTGGATTGATAATGTGAGCTTGCCTATGTTGTGAATGATGAAAGATCTTTCTTAGGGTTTTGGGTGTTGCACGATCCCCTCTTGTTCCCCGAAGCAGATGGATACAACTATTTCTTCCACGTTGAAGGAATCAACAGAAGCTATCCTCTTAGTGGCAATACCTTCACTTGAATCATACCAAGAATTCTAACTTGAGTCCTAACTTATAAATGAAGAACCCGATTGCAATGGGAGAGTATCTCTAGTCTCTCCACTATTCTTTCTCAATATATAAAGCTTTCAGATCAAACCTAACATCCAAAAATCAAGTAGTAACATTCACACAACAATAACTTAGCCTCAGGCTGTGGAACACAAAGGTGACAACTCAAAGGTTGAGAAGTGTCAAGAACACTAACATGTTCACGTGGCCGAGACAAGGCAAACCATTTCCCAAGATTACAAGACATGAGGGTACGTAGCATAGTGACTCTTGTCCGAGTCCATTTCCCAAGATTACAAGACATGAGGGTATGTAGAATCTCCAAGTATTGACAATGAGAATCAAACTGAAAATAGGACATATAACAAATTCTCTTGAATGGTTTTACAAATCAAAGATCACTAAAACGGCAACATTGTGGCTTTTTCAGTAACTTGACTCGAGTTTAATCACGTACAAGAAGACATGCTACTGGACAAAAGAGGACCACATTCTAATAGTATAAACAGTCACAAAGTTAGGTGAGATTGATGATATGAAGTGAGGAAGAATGAATAAGAATCTCATCTCTGCCTAAACTTTAGCGTTTTGGTAGACGCGGATTAACCGTGGTTTGGTAACAGTCCAAATAAAACACATCATCAAGCTTATCGACATAAACAAAAGAAAAAGATTTGTACGTTTGTGCGAAGGAATCTGGAAATATAAAACCAATATACTATACTATTATTATAGGAGTAATTAAAAAGGTTTTAATAGTATTTTAGCTATTTATTTAACATAAGTGGGGGTTGGTTTAATTTGTCTGCTTACTTCGAGTAAGCTCTAGCGTCGACCAGATCCCTCAACGTGACACAATGTGGCTTCCACTGCTTCACTAAAAATCAATTATCTTTATTTTTTATTCTTAGAATTTTCTACTTTATGCTGCTGTCATTTCCATTTTCTTTTCCGTATTATTACTACATTTATACTTCAATTTTCTTACATAATTTTGAGACGTCGTATGGTTGATAAATAGCTTATACCATAATTCAAGGAATATTTCGTTTGTTTGTAGATTACACTATCATCAATATAAAATTTTGTTCCAGAAAAAGATGCATGTTTACAACATGTAAATCTTATTTTTAAAATAAAATCATATATATCATGCAAACTAAAGGGATTAATATATATACTAAGTTTGGAAACTTTTGTAGCTAAAATCTAATGAAACATTCATTTCAGTGTACGACTTTTAAGTTTCTGTATAAATCTATAATTAATAATTATGATTATTAAAGTTTAACCGTTTACAAATTTGATATTTCTCTTATTTTTTAAAATAAACAATAATATTTTAAAATTTATATAAAAATCATTTTAGCTAAAATAAATATTAATGTGACGACAATACACTTGAAATAAAATTAGTCCAATTCAAACTTTTTCATTATAAGAAAAAAGTTTTTAAAAAAAAATATTTACAGCACCACAGAGAAAACTTTTTATGATTTAGCTAATTTTGACTTTCCGGTTATATCCTTCAAATGACAACTAATTGTATTTGTCTTTTTTTTCTTCATTCTGAATTTTAGAAAAAACGTGAAAAAGCCTAATAATAGACGAATTTGGAGGAAAATATTTATTAATTTGCTAAAAAAGAGATGTCCAAAACAGAAAAGCGTGTTCATCTGCTATAAAACATGCAAGTCTCTCTCACCCCTTCCTTTGCCTCTCTCTCCACACTTATCACGCCACCTCACCTTAACCACCCCCTCTCGCTTGGATATTCATATTAATTTTTTTTAATTATGGATATCCGACGGAGGCCTCCTAAACCGCCGGTTAACTCCAACCGGTTCCTCAATAACCGGTCTCCATCCTCAGAGAACCACGATCCTCCTCCTCCGAAAGCCTCCGACGCTCTCCCCCTCCCTCTCTACCTCACCAACGCCGTCTTCTTCACCCTCTTCTTCTCCGTCGCCTACTACCTCCTCCACCGTTGGCGCGACAAGATCCGTTACAACACCCCTCTCCACGTCGTCACCATCACCGAGCTCGGCGCCATCGTCGCCCTCATCGCCTCCTTTATCTACCTCCTCGGCTTCTTCGGCATCGATTTCGTCCAGTCCTTCATCTCCCGCGCCGAGAGAGACTTCGACGACCACCGCCTCGTCACCTGCCCCAATCCTCCTCCGTCTCCGATCGTCTCCACCAAATCCGAGCCTCCTCTCCCCGAGGAAGACGAGGAGATTGTCAAATCGGTTCTCGACGGGGCCATCCCTTCGTACTCTCTCGAATCTCGTCTCGGAGATTGCAAACGAGCCGCCTCGATCCGGAGAGAAGCGCTTCAGAGGCTAACCGGAAGGTCGATTGAAGGATTACCGTTGGATGGATTCGATTACGATTCGATTTTAGGGCAATGCTGTGAGATGCCTGTGGGGTACGTTCAGATTCCCGTGGGGATCGCTGGACCTTTGTTGCTTGATGGTTATGAGTACTCTGTTCCGATGGCTACCACGGAAGGGTGTTTGGTCGCGAGTACTAACAGAGGGTGTAAGGCTATGTACGTCTCTGGTGGTGCCACGAGTACGGTGCTTAAGGATGGGATGACTCGTGCTCCTGTTGTTAGGTTTGCTTCTGCGAGGAGAGCTTCTGAGCTTAAGTTTTTCTTGGAGAGTCCTGAGAACTTTGAGACTCTTGCTGTTGTGTTCAACAGGTTTGGTTTGATCTAAAGATTGAAACTTTGTCCAAAGGGGGATGTACTGATTAAGATGTGGTTTTTGTGGATTGCAGGTCAAGTAGATTTGCGAGGCTGCAGGGTGTTATGTGTACAATCGCTGGGAAGAATGCTTATGTGAGGTTTAGTTGTAGTACTGGTGATGCTATGGGGATGAACATGGTGTCTAAAGGTGTGCAGAATGTTCTTGAGTTCCTCACTGATGATTTTCCTGACATGGATGTGATTGGAATCTCTGGTGAGTTCCCTTTATTGTTTGGTGTTATCTTGTGGAACTCTGAGAAACGAAAGATTTGATCTTTCTGTGTGTTTTTTATTGTTTAGGTAACTTCTGTTCGGACAAGAAGCCTGCTGCTGTGAACTGGATCGAAGGACGTGGCAAATCAGTTGTTTGTGAGGCGGTAATCAGAGGAGATATTGTGAACAAGGTGTTGAAAACGAGTGTGGCTTCTTTGGTGGAGCTCAATATGCTCAAGAACCTTACGGGCTCTGCTATTGCAGGGTCTCTAGGTGGATTCAACGCTCACGCCAGCAATATTGTCTCTGCTGTGTTCTTAGCCACTGGTCAAGATCCAGCTCAAAACGTGGAGAGCTCTCAGTGTATCACAATGATGGAAGCTATTAACGACGGGAAAGATATCCATATCTCCGTTACTATGCCATCTATTGAGGTAATTGATCAAATCAAAGCTCGTTTTTAAGAGTTTGTTTAATTAATAATGGTTTGGTTTTGGATTTATCCAGGTGGGTACAGTGGGAGGAGGAACACAGCTTGCGTCTCAATCAGCTTGTTTGAACCTGCTCGGAGTTAAAGGAGCGAGCAAGGAGTCGCCGGGGATGAACTCAAGGAGGCTAGCGACGATAGTGGCCGGAGCAGTTTTGGCCGGAGAGTTATCTTTAATGTCAGCAATAGCAGCTGGACAACTAGTGAAGAGTCACATGAAATACAATAGATCCAGCAGAGACATCTCTGGAGCAACGAAAACAACAACATGATCTGAATCATCATCATCCATCATCGTCATCTATGTCTGGCCCAAAACTCGAAGGAGGACAAAAAACATCTAAACAAGGCAGGCTTTTTACAACTCATTTCACTCTCTGGTGGACACACTTAGCCATGTGCGTGCCTTTTGCCTTCTTTTGTTCAATAAAAAACTTAAATTGTTTTTTTTTGTTTCTTTGTTTTGTTTTTGTTTGACTTGTAAACTCTTTTTTTTGTGTGTGGGGATTAAGAGTGAGAGAGAAGGAGAGATTTGTGATTGTCATTGTCTCCTTCTTTCCTTCTTTGTCTCTCTCTCTCACTCATGGATAATTCATGTTCTCTATTTAATCTGTCTAAGCTTTGTCTTGTGTTTGTTAGCAAGTGTTGGTCATTGTCTATATGAAGTTGCGTTTGGGGAATATGAGTGCGTACTCTCTGTGATTTTGTCTCTGTTTGCTTCATTATATTATACATGTGTGTTGGGACATCTCTCTCTCTTGTAGTAGTTGGTAAGTGGTAAGATACGGATCTTCTTTCCTCCAGAAGACTCTTCCACCTTTATAGTTATATAATATTTGTGTCTACACTTGACCCTCTAACATTGGTTTCTAAGAAAGAAAGAGTTTCTTTTGTGGTCCACAAGGTCAAATGATCAATAGCATTTTATACTAGGTTCCATGATTGCGATTCAGGTTTTATAAATTTGAAAAAGAAACTGTATTGGTCTTCAAATATGAACAAGTAGAGGTTTCTACACGGCCATGATGAATTCTCAAAAAGAACAAATAGGATTGGATATCAGAATGATATTGGGTCAGTCTTATAACACATGGACGTACTTGTACAGAAGTTTCAAGTTTCATGGGCCAAACTGTTTCGTTAACGTATGTCCTCTGTTGAAGTCTTTTACCTGGGCCCAAATTCTAGACAATGACTCACAGAAGTCCATAATGATTTTATAGGTCAACATGTGGGCCTTCTTTTCTCGAGCCAGTTTGGTAATATGCGCTTATCGTTCTCCTCTATGTAGAAGTTTGTATAGACGTAAGAGCATGTCCAACGGGAAATTCTCTGCAACACGTGGCGACCCGTGATTAGTTGAATTTTCTTTTTTTAATAATTCAAAAATAAAAAAATAAAAATGAAAAAAAGAATAGTTAAGGATTCACAATGGCTTTGTAACCACTGGGTTTCTTACAAGAATTTAAACCAAATATTTTCAGCTATTTCATGTATACTATCCAATGCTTTTGTTTCAGTTTACGTTACTCTTCACCAAGGTTATTAAAACCTGAATGATTAAATACAAAAGCAAACAAAGATATGTTGATAAAACCCATTTGGAAAAGGCACTCAAAACTTTATCTTTTGCTATATTAAAGCTAATAAATTAATAATGAATAGACATGATAAGTGGTGGATGGGGTTAGTGGCATCACAAGTCGCCAAAGTTATACTATGAAAGTGTATTGTCCAAAGTGCTGTCCCCTAATATTCTTGTTTTATTTCCTGCTTTTTAAAAAGGTTTATAAAAACAATAATTTCTAAACTCATAATCATCTTCTTTTGTCGCATTTCTTTTTAATTTACCATCTAATATGTATTGTGCATGTTACATACTCTGTGAAACAAATAGACTCCAAGTTTTCGATTCATCCCCTATTGGCCGAACTCGAATAAGAAAGAAATATATATACATATAGACCGACAAGAGTATTTATGCATGGACCCAACGATATTTCAATTCAAAATCTTATCAAACGATATATACCACGTGGACAACAAGAATGGAAAAGAATTAAATTCTGTATGGGTATTATTAATTCCTAGTACTTACCTATAATTACCACTAATTGATGCATGCATGATGCAAGACTATATAAACAGATTTGGTACATCCGCAGGTTACAACTGTTCTGTTTCAAAAGTATGAATTAAATATACAATAATATTCTTATAAATGGGTTTGTCACAAATGTTTTAGTCAAACATGGTAGAGACTGGAGGTTATGCATTAACAGTAACTAATCTAGTTTAAGAAAGTAGTGTCTTGTTGACAAAGAAAAAAGCAAGTAGTGTCGAATAAAAATTTGAATTGCAGTTTAGGATAGGCCTGAGCGCAAGCCGAGTACTTGGGTTTTTTGCCCTACCCGTTACTTGACTTGCCTTGTTCAAGTATTTGAATTTTTGATTTGTACTTATACTTGATTCGATCAAGTACTTGTTAATCAAGTACTTGCCTATATTTTAAATACTTATAAGTTACTTGATAATACTTGATACTTGTTTATTTAGAATTAAAAATTTAAAATTAAATGTACAAAAACATATAAAAATAGATTTTTTCATATACTTATTACTTTACTTAATTTGTTCAAGTTATTTGATTTAGTGCAAGTATATAACTCATCTAAAATAAGTATCTATTACATTAAATACTTAAAGTGCTAATACTTTTTAAATTTTTTATGAAAATATCAATAGTAAAACAAGTATTTTAAGTGGTATTACAAATTTTTAAAATCAATAACAAGTAATAAAACAAGTAACGAGCCGAGTATTAAAAAAAGTTGTAATACTTGATACTTGACTTATACTTGCAAGTAGTAAGTTTTGTAGACTTGTTACTTGTCTTGACAACGCCAAGTACTTACTTTTTCAAACCCAGTACGAGTCAAGTAGCAAGTATTGACCGAGTAACAAGTATTAGTGCCCAGCCCTAGTTTAGGAGACTCCACCATTACTATAATTTAACATTAAGTCGTCTATATCCTGTAACTGTAAAACCTGTATGATATATCGTCACCGTCTTACAAATATATTTTTGTGGTGAATTCACATCAAGTTATATATAAACATGCGATTAATAATTTAAAGTACTTTGTTGGGGAAACCTTAGAGCACCCGCAACAATGGTCCTTACGGGGAATTTTTAGGAAAAAAGAAAAAGGAGCATTTCAAATTATATAAGGATATTTCAGATTTTTTCTTTTAAAAACAAAAAACTAACCATTCACGAGCCGCCACGTGTGCAGTAGAGCCCGCGAATAGTGTAAGGATCAATCCTTAAATAAGGATTTTAAGGATAGAATCCTTAACTATTCATGGGACCCACTGATTATAAAATTAATATTTCCCTAAGGATTCCCCTAAGGATTCTTTGTTGCGGATGCTCTTACATGTGGACCAAGTACCGATGCTTCCGACCGCAGCCACGAGGTTAAACAGCTCACCTTCTGCTCTGGCATTTTTGACCGCACGTGGTTATGCTTCCGTGCACGTGTGGATCAACCAGACTGTGCTATCGCATCGTTCACGTCATGAGTCGTCCGATGAAGCCCGTCAAGTAAGCTCTGATCGACATTAGGGAGTCTCCTTTGCTTTCTAAGTGGTCATCCTATATTAACGTGCTAACCTTGTTATTAATCACACATGCTAACCATTTCTCTTTAAGTAGTCGTCCAACGACTCACATTTCCACGTGGATATAAAAAATATCTCATTCCATTCTAATAGCCTTGCCTAGTTTCTCCATATCCACGTTTTCTAACGGTCAATTTACAAATTACTAGGCTCTCTTTTTGTTTGTTAAAGGTTTACAATCTAGGATTTCAGTGTTAATCGGTTTTGTTTAATAGTTCTCAACCATTTGAGTTTTCTTCCTTGGTTACCATATTATTTTGCATGCTATCTCAAAGCTAATATGCATGTTTTTAAGCTTTCGTATGTGAGATTCCGTCTAAGGTACTAACATAGCTAGTAACATGCTTCGATTAAAATCGGCTTCGAATATTTTAATGTGTGCATTATGACCACATATATGTATTTTTAGCTCACGCACACATCCATAAGACTATAAATATGCATCTATAATTTATTTGCATGTAGATTTGACATTATATTCATATGAAATAAAGTTCTGATGCACTACAATTCATTTGGTAAAAAGAAAGTAGATAATTAACTATTCTTTCTTATCTACTTAGCTTAAACTATTCTTAGTTATGTACGCCCTCTTAGTACGGTAAGAGTGGATATAATTATACTTACTAAACAAGTGGAAAACTTTGGTATTTCAATTTTAAATTATATAGCTTGGCACCACCACGATCTAGTAGCAGCATAGAGGAGGGAATATGTGTGCAAATTGTAATATAAAATGTTGTTAGTTAATCAACAAAGTACGGCTAAACAATTATACGCATTATTCGAAAACGTTGAAAAGCATATGCGATGTCAAAGAAGAAGAAAAAAATAGAGCAATGATGCATTATTTGGGAGTGAAAAAGTAAAATGATGTTTTTTAGTTTAAAGGTTTTTCAGCCAAAAACTAATTTAGCAATCAAATAGCATAATTATCATGGTCGGATCTGAAAACATTCAGATGAAACATTGTTTTGGTCTCTAATTTTTTTTTTTGATTTTTTTACTTATGTATAAGAACTTTAAATTGTGGTTTTATTTTTGTTAGTGTTCTTAAAAATATTTCAACCCTGAGCAAAATGTCAATTTTCCCTGATAATAATGGTTTATACATATATATCTACTATTCATATTGTCTTGTCTTAAAGTTGCAAATATATTTCTTTAATGCCTTTCTCCAAAATCTCCATTTTCTCTGCTATAAGCTAGAAGCTAAAAAAAAAAAAAAAACGAACATATCCAGATAATAAAACTCGGAACCCTTGCCATTTGTTCCTTAGGATTTGATGAATATGATTATTTCTATTATTAATATATGCCATTATTAATAAATGACTTAAATCTATAAAATGTTAAAAAAATAATTATTTTCATTAAATTTTTCCTTCTGTGTCAATCTCTATTATTTTCTTAGCTTTCAGCTCAACAAAAGTATTGCAGAGTCACTCACTCTCAAGCACATGAAATAATTTGAAGCTTCTCAATTCGTTTCATATCACTCAATACGACGCCGTATCGAGTGAAGAATCTGCTCCTCTCTTGCCCTAAAGCGAGTTAGGGCTTAAGACACAAGTAGCACCACTTTTGAGTTGTGTCTCTTTGCTATGTTTTTGTCGGTTTGTGTAACCGATCAACTCAAGCTATTGGCTCATCACTCACTGAAACTTGACCAAAGTTTATTTTTACCCTCACAATATCATTATATATGAGCCACAAGAACAAAGAACAAGTAGATGTGACGGTCATGGACGGTGGCTATGATCAATCCGGAGGAGCTTCTAGATACTTCCACAACCTCTTTAGGCCTGAGCTTCACCACCAGCTTCAACCACAGCCTCATGCTCATCCTCAGCCTCAGCCTCTTTCAGATGATGAATCTGACTCCAACAAGGACCCGGCTCCACCAGATTCTGACCCGGTTACCTCGAGCTCATCTCAGGGGAAGCGTTCACGTGGACGTCCTCCGGGATCTAAAAACAAGCCGAAGCCACCGGTGATTGTGACAAGAGACAGCCCTAACGTGCTTAGATCTCATGTTCTTGAAGTCTCTTCAGGAGCCGACATAGTTGAGAGCGTCAACACTTATGCTCGGCGTAGAGGGAGAGGTGTCTCCGTTCTCAGTGGTAACGGGGCGGTGTCTAACGTCGTTCTCCGGCAGCCGGTGACGGCTCATGGGAGTAATGGTGGAGTTGGAGCTGGAGCTGGAGGGGTTGTGACTTTACATGGCAGGTTTGATATTCTTTCCATCACTGGCACGGTGCTTCCACCGCCTGCGCCGCCGGGTTCCGGTGGTCTTTCAGTCTTTGTTGGTGGTGCACAAGGTCAGATGATCGGAGGAAGCGTGGTGGCTCCGCTTGTGGCTTCAGGTCCAGTGATACTAATGGCTGCATCGTTCTCTAACGCAACTTTTGAGAGGCTTCCACTGGAAGATGAAGGAGGAGGAGAAGGCGGAGGAGGAGGTCCACCACCAGCCACGTCAGCATCACCGCCGTCTGGAGCTGGTCAGGGAGAGCTAAGAGGTAATATGAGTGGTTATGATCAGTTTTCAGGTGATCCTCATTTGCTTGGTTGGGGAGGCGGAGCAGCTTCAAGACCATCTTTTTAGATTTGATAAAATTATATATGTTTGTCAAATAGCTATAACTTTTAATTTTGAAAATAAGATAATCATTTCATGATGACATGTTCTTGTTTATTTATGTGTTCTTTTGGTTTTTGAATTTAGTTTTTCATGAACACTTGTATTCGTATTTAAATATATCTCACCATCTACATGACTACATTTCTTCTTCTTTTATATATAATAACTAGGACTCTGTGCTAAACCCTGAATATTATTTGTCAGATGCTTGACTTAAAACAATGATTTATAAGAAAATTATGTTATGTGACTTACCTTCTTACTGATAACTAAGTTATTGAGTTTACTCACACATATATTTGGCTCATATTGGTAGGCGCATTCCCATTTTAGGGATAGCTATGAAAGATCACTTTTAATGATGTTATATGCATATCAACTTGCAAATCAAACACCTCTTTTGTTATTTATTTAGTTACCACATATATGAAATCCTCAAGACTGTATATTTGGGAATTTTATCATGAATGCCATCTTGTGATTCAAGTTTCATGTAATTTTTAATATCAAAAACTCTAAATTTATCAACTAGAATTTAAAACTTGGTTATGTAAACGAAGCAACTTGGAATATGAAAGTTTACATGAGAATAATGTACCTTGGACCAAACTTCTTTTGTAAGGCAATCAATAGAACGAAACAAAAGAAATACTCTCTGGAACAATATGTAAATGAACATAGATATCAATTCATCAAACTCATCTATTAGTAATGGCTATTGTTCTTCATTATGTTAATCAATTGACAGTCTGACCTATATGCAGAAAGAATTTATTAGCCTAAATGTTTAACTCTGCATGAAAGGAAGACAAAACTGGATTACTTGCAAACTAACAAAAGTCAATCCAACATCCTCTGTTTGAGAACCATTCCACCTCTATAGTAGTACTCGTCGTCCTTGTGTTATTAGGTATCAAATTGATAGCATGGTTGTGAACCTCCTAAGATTAAGCTCGGGGATTCTCACATTCCTCAAGCGATAACCACGAAAGCTAATCACTTAATTTATGTTACTATGTATATCATCAACTAACAAATCAATTTCTTTTCATTCATTTAGTTACCACATATTTGAAATCCTCAAGATTGTATATTTTGGGAATATTAATTATGAATATACTTTTGTGTGTTTTGAATTTCATTTAATGAAAAAGCCTTCTACAATTTTGAGCATATTGTAAAACTTCAAATCAAATCAATGCTGAAGAACTTAATTTGATGATATGTATTACTTCCGTTTCATAATAAGTGTCGTTTTAATTTTTAAAAATTTGTTTCATATAAATATTATTTTACATTTTCAGTGCACATATTAAAAAGTTTCAGTTTTTACTTGTATGAATTAATAAAATCAAATAAAATAATATATTTGATAGAAATAAAATTTTAATTTTTTTCTAATTTATATGCAAAAATCTTAAAAGACCCTTACTATTAAACCAAGTTTTCCATTTCTGATTAGATCAATATAAAATTATAAACCTTTCATCGCTTTTATAAACAAATCATGAAAATAACGCTTCTAAACGTTCACGGAAAAAAAAGTAACGGTTTCAAAATCGAAAAAGTTACAAAGATAGCGATTACAACAATAAAAACATATCACAACAAATAATATGTATCCGTTACCACATGATATAACATTACAATTGAAGAAAGTTTTTCGATTGTCGCAACAACGAGATTAATGGTGGATCGGACTATCACGAGAACGTTACATGACCAGCCAAAACAAAATCATGAAAGACATTAGGCTGTGTAATTTCATCAGTTTTCATTTTGATGACTAAGAAACTTTTCAACAACATAGCCAAGTGGGGTTTTTGAGTACCAAGGTGTGTGAAAATGAGGAATGCATCAAGTCCCTAGGGAGTATGTAGTGACAATCTGGAAACACATAAATTGTGTGAGACATTGAGTAATTCAAGTGTATTATTTAGTTTTAATTTTTCAATATATGCATGTACATTGACCATACTAACTACCAAACTATATACTATGGTCAATTTAAGTAATTTACTGGTAGAACGTTAACTTGTTACAAGACCATATAATTAATGAGTTGGATACAATCCTTTTAGTATTTTATATGTTCGGCTTTTTAGGGCTTGAAGCCTTGAACCATGTACAGAGAATTAAAGGGTATTGTACTTTGGTGACCTTTTAGATACATGCGATAGGACTTTATCTTTTGAAGATTTCTATGTGGTTGTGTCATGTCATGTGCCTTACATGCAATTGCAACACATGACTGAGAACAAAGTAGATGCTATTTTTATCGTTTATTGAAAATTTTATAAAAAATCTGTTCATTACGTACGCT
Source organism: Moricandia arvensis (assembly GCA_905132765.1). NCBI lineage: Eukaryota > Viridiplantae > Streptophyta > Magnoliopsida > Brassicales > Brassicaceae > Moricandia > Moricandia arvensis. The sequence continues at coordinate 63,146 of CAJHQP010001246.1, forward strand.
GATAAGTAAACATAAATGCAATGTATGCATATGATTCAATTGATACAAATGAAAATTGTTAAAGACCACAAATAATTCAGTTATGATGATCGTAGATATATACATACTACGTATAGCGTATAGGCCATGAAATCTTGATACAGTATGTGAACTGCATGCGCTCGGGGATCATGGTTTTAATTTTATTCTTATATTAGTGATTATTATTTTGGGTTACTAGAAACGTCTTACACGCATAAGTATTTACCAAATTTTGGAGATTAATTTTGATTTCGATTTCATATTTCCCAGTTAATAAAAAAAACTTTAAAACAGAGATTAAAAAAATCAGAAAATTATAAAATTTTACTAGTGAAGTACCATAATTTATACATGGTATTAAATTTATTAAAAACGCATTATTATACTACATAGTGCATACTGCAATATAATTGTAAGCTTTTAGTTTTTTACATTTATGGATCACGAAAGCATCAAAGCCGCAAGGGAGGCCTAGTTATAGACCTTTTAAACTTGGCCCAAATAAAAACATGGCTAGAAAACCAGAACATTCCAAATTCATAACCACACAAACAGTAAGCAGCTTTCCTACTAACTTAAAATATCAAATGTTTATTCGCATCTCTACTTCAACCTTCTGAACTCAAGTTAACAGTAACATTATCACATTTGCTAACGTTTTTTAGTTCCTTCTACAAACGAATCTATAAAGAAAATTAGAGGTCGTCAAAGTCACCAAAGAAACAATAGAGAGACCTGATCACACTTTGAGATGAGAGTCACTCCGTCACTACTGCTCAAATGGGACACGCACAAATAGTCGACCGTGCAGGCTCACGACGGCTGATGTGTGCAGCGGATCGATTCTTGCTGGAAAGTTCACAACCTACCAAAACCAAACTCAAAGTCAAAACACTGAACTATCCTTTAGTTTAAGGGAATATCTCTCTAACTGGAGAGACGAGAATCAAACCTTTTTGAAGGGTGTGATTCCCCAAGGATTGTCAAGTTGTTCAGGTTGGCCTGCTATAACTAGCCGCCCTGCAGGGTCTGATTGAACGCGAACCTGTAACATGAAATCAACTTATGTTGAACAACTACAGTTCATATACAAAGATTACTAGCAACCAGGGTAAAGATTCTTTGTACTAGTTATATATATCTCTTTGAATGTGCCTGTGACAAACAACTGATCAAGACGCTTTAGAAGATTTGAGTTCCAAGTAAAAAAAAAAAAGCTTACCTCTTCACGAAGAAGTCCAGGTACAAGTGCAAATATCTCAAAGCAGTCTTTCTGTAAATAAAGACAAACAAGAAGTCATATTCAAAACAAAATAAGGCTGTCTCAATTTAAAAAGTTAAGAGTAAATGCTGCATTACATATGGGAGGAGAAGAGGCATAGGTACTCACAGTTTCTCTGACAGTTATCTTCACCCAGTCTGCAGGGGGTCCAACATCTATAACCTCAGCGATTGACCTATTAAGCCAAAATCATATTATTAATCAGACACAAGACATAAAATGAGGAACCCTGTTACTGGCTCATATTAGTATTATCAGGTCACAGAATGCTCTATGTTCATTTAATCTCATGCACTATTTCTTGGAGTGGTGATTATTATAACTACCACCCAGAGAAACACTTCCTGCTATCCAGCAAAAATTAGACACTAAGATACTCTTTTCTCAGTGGATAGAAGACGGTGTGTGCACATAGTAAAGATCTTTCAGAAGAGCCACAACTATATAGGAGATGATTAGCTTTCTTAACTGTTTGTCTGTTTCATGTGATAAAACAAGGTCCATGCCAGCTGGTGTTTTTTGTTTCTGTACACCTGAAAAATTATAAAAATAAACAATTTAAACACCGTAGCATTAGGTAACCATCCTATAAAATCATAGAGAATCGTCGCAGCAACTCCTTCAGGAATATTACCAATGTTTTTGATGTTCTTTTGCTTTGGAGTAGAACTCAAGCCTTTATCCTAGAAAAAAGTTCAAAAAGCATCATGGTGCAGCGCACGTTTCCGCATAGTTAATCGTAAAGAGTACGTAGGATCCAAATAGATACCTTAACAATAGGCTCAGTAACATCCCCAGATTCAAGAAGGCGCTGAGAATGCCAACCTTGCATGGCACGAGCTGCAGCTTCTCTTCGTGCTCTGCCTGACCCAGAACCTTGGTGGCTAATTGCCTGCATAAGTGTCCTTACATCAATGAGGGAAACAGGGCAGTCAATAATTCATGTACATATTATTCCTTATGGGCTTCCCCATTTGTCACAAAAGGGGTAAAACTTAATTTAATCGGATTGTAAATTGCAGAGTATAGTATTTAACATGTTTAGCTGATGTTACGAATATCAGAGATAACTCCAGAGATTTTACTTCATCTATTATAACAGCATTGATACCTATCCATAAATCGATCTATAAAAATTACACATATCCATAAGAAACTCTAACCTCTTTTTCAAGGCCGGCAGGTGGAAGAACAGCTAAACCAGGAAGATTAAGCTCACCATTTTGCCTTAAATGCTTTTCATACTCCAAGAGTGACTGCACTTGGAAAATAAGGGTACAGATCATGCTAATCTTGATGCAGCTTCTTTGTGAACAAAAAAAAAGAAAAGAATTTTACCTTCTCATAGAAAATGCGAAATGTCCAGGAGACTGTAGTGCATGTCCTGAATAAGACAATTGAGCAAAATAATGTGGATGTGAAAATCAAACAAGGCGGGATAAATTACAGAATCTGGAAAGAAACGAGGCATACTTGGGAGGATTGAAGGATTCTCCAACTTGCCGCCATAGCTTAGATGTGGTGACCTATATAAGAAAATGAAAATCATAGGCATTTTGAATCAACCAACGAGAACTAGACTTTAGTACACAATTCCAAAACATAGCACACTGAAGAAAACTAAATCAGATGCCAAACAAAATGATGTGAAATGACTAGTCTAAATAACCTAGAAGAATTTTAGCGAACTCAACTAAATGGGGAGATAAAGAGAAAGGTCTTAGTAAAGAAGGGACGGGGATAGTTACCACGTCGTAGCCACCTAACTTGATGACGGCTCGCCATAACCTAACATTGCAGAGCAAAGTGAAGCATGCAGAAGTCAAACACGGATATAACAAAGAAGTAAAGCAACATTATCCAGCAACAAAACTCACTTGAGACAGTTCAAGGGCTGTCCATAAAACTTAGGAGCTTTAAAATCGAGGAAATTCTCCTTGTTATAGGCCTCGACTTCTTTAATAAACGCCGCTTGGTCCTCTGGTGTCCCTGCTTCATCAACTTCAACGGCCTGTAAAGAAGAAGTGAACTTGTACTGTTACAGAGCAGCCATTTATGAGACGGAGACCACAAAAGAAAGCACCATTCCTGTAAACAACGATCTTGGACAATCATTACCTCAGAGTCACTGAGCAACCAAGTCTTCCACTTCTTAACACTCTCAACATCAACTTGAGGAGCCAAGGGCTCCCCCTTCAGAGGAGTTGATGATTCCAACAGTGCTTTCTCCTCTTCACCTTCACCACCGCTAATCTTCTTTGCAGACTGATCATCAACACTGTTGTGAACACCTACCTCAGTTGCATTAGCATCAGGTAAATGAAGATCAGTGTCCAAAGTAAGAGTCTTATTATCCTCAGCAGGAACAGAAGGAACATCTAGCTCTTGCATGTCAGTGTCCTCCATTTGTAAGATTCCTCTGTAGAATACACACTGTCACAATAACCTAACTTTCGGAATTGGAACGATCTCAATTACGTTTTCTAAGTTCCAATTCTCAGTTATTACGGTATCAAAATCATTCGTAATCGATCTCTTGATCTCTGTAAGTCGCGAACTGAGAAAAACGTAACTGAGAATTGGAACGTAAACAATATGATTCGAGCGAGCGCTGACAAAAAAAAAGGGTAAAGAAAGCAGAGCTTCGTGAAACGAATGGAATGCAGAGAATCAGAGAAGCTTACCGGAGACGGATGATCGTTTGTGAGAAGCCGGAGAAATTGACGGACGCCGGCGGAGAAGAAGGGAGTGAATTGATCAAAATAATTAAGGTTGGGGTTAAAACAAATGATTTAACGGAAACTGTAATAAGAAGAACCCGTAATTATTTTCTTTTTTTGCGCTAATTAATGATTCGCTTTAATGGGCTACTTTTAAAGTATTTTAATGTCTCCAGATTCGTTTCTGTCTGGGGGGATTACAAAATTGTATTAAGAAAGAAGTTGGACCTTAACGGCCCATCTAAATAACAAAGCCCGCTACTTGAAGATATGGGCTGATCATCGACTTTATTTGGAAAATATATAGACACACCAAACCAAAACAAAAAAGAATAATGAATGGCTGGCTAAGAGCATCAGCATCCCTAAGAACCCTTTAAGGTTCTTAGGTTTTTTTTTTTTCTTGTCTGTTTTTTTTTTTTTTTAAAAAAAAAAAAAGAATCAATTGCGGACCGCCACATGTCAGTGGAGCCCGCGAACAGTGCAAGAACTTCTTAAGAACTGGCTCTTGCAGAAGAACTTTAAAAACTGAGTTTTTAAGAAAACAGTGGGCCCTACGTTAAGAACCCTGGCAAAGAGCCAGGGATAATGGTGCTCTAACACATGTTCCTTCCTGCTTCTTGACCGTTAATACCGTAACACCATTCACATCTTATATCCAAACTATCAAAATATATAATGTTATTATAAACTTATAATGGTAATGATGATTTTTTTTTCTCATTACCACTTCTCAAAATGGCAAATAATTGAGAATCTAATGAACTGATGTGGATCCAAAAGAATAGGGCATTCAAACCATTAATGACCATGCAAACTGATGCAAGAAGAAAAAAAAAACTTCTGTCTCCGAAATCTATATCATATTTGGGACCATTTTCTTTAATAGCCTTTCGTCCCCACATCCCCTATAATACAATTCAAAATTTTGTAAGTCTTATCACGTGTGTAGTTTTCATAAACGAACATTTAATGGGTGGTCCATATATATATAGGTGTGACACATCTTTTGTTCACGTTCATCTCATGCACAGTTTTGCATCATAACTACTTAACCATAGAATATCAAATACTGATTTCCTAAAAAAAAGTTTATAGGATTCGAGCCACAAAAGAGCTTCTTCTTTTTCTTTTCTTTTGAGAATTAGAAAAGAGTTTTATTATAAGTGTGTCCCGCTTTTACGACAAGTTAATAGTTTGATATTAAGGTTGGTACGATATAAATCTACAACAAATGTTGTAGACTATGTTATTGTTTATAGAAAGATAATTGTTTGTGAAAAATAAATAAAAATAGTTAGTTACATTTTATTTTCCACCGTCGGATAAACACTATGCGATATATCTCTACGTATGAGACTAGAACCACGAATTAAACATGGTGGTGACACTTCGTTGTCGCGGTGACGAAAGCCATGACGAATGTCCAATACATGTTCTCGGACAAAGCCTGGTACATATTTTGTACCCATGCATATACATTACGACAATCTAGCAAACGACTTTATCCAAAAAAACAATCTAGGAAACAAACGAAAGCATTGCATGAGTTTTCCAAAATTCATGGATTTTTTTTTCTTTTTGTATATCTCTTTTTCTACTTCACAGGTTCGTTTTTATTTCATGAAATAAATCAAAATATTATCATCTCCAAAAGGGGTAATATATATATATATGTGTGTGTGTGTAACTAGAACATCAGAATTTGATATATGGAGTAGTATTTTGATGAGTCATTCAAGAAATTGAAAATTGAACTCAACTTTAAAAAATTGAATACTCACTTAAAATTTATCATTTTTCTTGATTTGTATATTAAATGTATAAAATAAATAGTTAAAAACTTTATTAAGTTTCTTTGCAGTACTGAAGATCTTGGAATCTGTTTTAGGCTTTTAGCAAATATATATGGATAAGTTCTTCTGATTTGGAACACTTTTGGGGTTCTGGTTAAAAGTAATAGTTCAGAAACTCACGAGTTATCGATCAACCTTATCACACGTTGAAATTCAAACAAAGAGCTACACCATACAGAAGCTACGTATCCATGATATATACTACTTGAAATGTTTCATACGGAACAAAACAATAAAAAAGTTGATGTACAAGTCTGACCCGACTCATGTATGGATACCATACCAAGTTGTAAAATATATACAAATATTAAAGATAAAATCAAACTAATATTCTACAGGATAAAAATATGAAACTATCATCCCACAAGCATGGATAGGAATAACATTTTTTTACTTTAAAAAGAACAATTACTTTCTTAGTCAATTAATAAAACATTTTGTTTATGTTTTTTCTTATAGATAATGAATATAAATACAGTAAGTAGAGAGGCGACCATGCAAGTGTGAGAGCATCTTTATTATTAGCTTTGGAGAAATAAAAATTGGAAGCAGAGAGATGATGAAGCTTTGGCATCTGTTCATAACTTCATCAAAACCAGTAGTGGAGATTCTGCTGATAACAATAGTTGGATTCTATATGGCTCTTGATGGAGTCAATCTTCTTGGTCAAGATGCTCGCAAGTATTTGAACAACGTCTGTTACTACATAACCATCTTCTTTCAAGAATCTCAACACTTAGATGATTTTAACTTCTGTTTGGTTTTGTCTGTATATAGATTGTGTTCTATGTGTTTAGTCCTTCACTTATTGGAAGCCGTTTAGCTGATAGTGTTACATATGAAAGCTTGGTGAAAATGTAAGTTTTTCATCACTAGTTTATATCTTTTGCTCTCTGGTTGGTTTATATTAATGAGGAAATTGTATTTTTGTGTGGTCTCAGGTGGTTCATGCCGGTTAATGTTCTGCTCACATTCATCATTGGTTCGTTATTAGGCTGGATTGTTATTGTCATCACTAAGCCTCCTTCCCATCTTCGTGGTCTCATTGTTGGTTGTTGTGCTGCTGGTAACAAAACCTAAACATTGTTGTGTCTCTCTGGATATTTTAAGAGTCTTTGCTTTTGGTTAATGATGGAACTCAAAAAAACAGGGAACTTGGGAAACATGCCATTAATCATAGTACCAGCTATTTGTAAAGAAAGAGGAGGTCCTTTTGGAGATCCTGAGAATTGCCAGAAGTATGGAATGGGTTATGTTGCACTCTCCATGGCTGTAAGTTTGTCTTCTTCTACTACTTTCAGGGGGTCTTACCAGTGTTATATAATGATGCTTGTAATGTTATCAGATGGGGTCAGTTTACATATGGACTTACGTATACAATCTTATGAGGGTACTAAACTCTCCCATTGAAACACAACCTTCTATTGAATCCAACAACAATACCTATAAAGTTCCACTGATTTCCTCTCAAGAAGAAGATAACCAAAAGGTTTCCCAACTCAAGATCAATAACTATTCATTCATCAGAGTAAATCCCTGGTAGTGACTATGTGAGTGTGTGACAGGATGGGAGGTGGGACAAGGTCAAGAGAAGAATGGTTTCACTGTCGGAGAAAGTCAACTTAAGTACAATATTTGCTCCATCAACCATTGCTGCGGTATGTGTTTATTCAACATTCATGCTTCTGTAATCTTTCTTATCCTTTTTGTATTTGTGTTTCAGATGATTGCGCTTGTGGTCGGTCTCATTACTCCATTAAGGAAGCTAATAATCGGCAACGGAGCTCCTCTTGGAGTGCTTCAAGACTCAGTAACTCTAGTGGGGTAATTGTAGTATTATAGATACACATTATCTAGACAAAAGCCACTCCACTAGAAAGCTTTAACCAAGCTTATTGTTTTGTTTTGGCTGTAAGAGATGGAGCCATTCCTGCTATGACATTGATCATTGGAGGAAACCTACTGAAAGGTATGAGAAGCTCAGGAATGAAAAAGTCTAGCATTATCGGCGTCTTGGTTGCACGTTACATTCTCCTGCCTATAAGTGGTGTGTTAATAGTAAGAGGAGCTTACAAGTTGGATCTGATTACCTCAGAGCCCTTGTACCAGTTCGTGCTACTTATTCAGTATGCTGTCCCACCAGCAATGAACCTAGGTCCGTTACTGCAAACCAATTCTATTTTTAACTTAAGGAAACAACATTCGTTTACTGATTTGTATCACTTGACTCTCTCTGCAGGTACAATAACTCAGTTATTCGGAGCTGGGGAGAGTGAATGCTCAGTGATTATGCTATGGACTTACGCTTTCGCTTCTGTTTCACTCACTGCTTGGCCTACGTTTTTCATGTGGCTTGTGGCTTAAAATCCCCACCACCACATTAGATCTTGTTCTATGTATTGTATTGTTTTGAACTTCTAGATGGTTGGATCATTTATCATTATCGAATGGATATGTTTTCTTAAGAACATTGAAAGCTAAAAAAAGCCTTTGATACAAACTTGGGAAGATAAAGAAACACAATCCTAGGTGATGATAATAAAAGCTAAAGGGGGAGGAGGTTCATAGAGTGGGAAGCACACTAGAGATATGCTTGAAAGAAGCACAAACTCAAAGAGAGGACTTGTCCGGTAGATCATCAAAGTAAGGATGCTCCATAGCCATCTTTGCTGAGATTCGTTTCGCTGGCTCGTACTGCAGCATTTTCTGTTCCAGGAAGATGATAATAACGCAATTAGTTCGTGGTGTTGAGTTTGTTCTGATCACTAGTTAAAGAACTTTGGAACTTACAGAGAGAAGATCAAGTCCAGCCTGGTCGAGCTTTGGCACAGATGAGGAGAGACTCAGCGGTTTCCACTGTGGGTATTCGTGCCAGTTCTTGAGTGTGCTCACACCTGGCCACATTTCTTCATTGGGTGTCCCGAGCAACCTGAGTGAGCAAAGAGAGGGACCCAGTATTAAAGGATTATGTTATTATGCTTGTCGAACTAAAGAGTGTGGAACAAAGACTTACCTGAAAATATGGAGGAGCTGTTGAAGCTCAGAGTCTCCAGCAAAGATTGCTTGGTTGGTCACAAGCTCAGCTGTTAATGTCAAATAAAACAACCTTAGTTTCTGTATTGTTTTATAAGTAAAGACTGAAATTAAAGTGAATCCATGGAGAATATGTACCAAAGACGCAGCCAACGGACCACATATCAACAGCTGTAGAGTAATGGGTGGCACCAAGAAGAACCTCTGGAGCTCTATACCATAGAGTCAATATCTGTTGCAAATGAAAACAATCAGATACAATAAAACTGCGCTCAGAAATAATGTGATAAGATGTAAGGACTATACAAGATTTACCTCATGAGTATACTTCTTCATGGGGAGAGTGAAGGCTCTAGCTAAACCAAGATCAGCTATCTTGAGCCTCATTGTCTTGGGATCCATCAAGAGATTGTGAGGCTTAAGATCTCTGTTAATGAAACAAGGAGAAGTAGTAAGATCTCTTAAATCATTCTCACTTGGAAACAGAGGAAAATCAGAGAACAATATTTACCTGTGCAACACACCGTGGCCATGGCAGAATGCGATTCCTTTGCATAGTTGGTACATCAAGCTCTAAGCATAATTTCAAGAACGTTGTATTTAGTTCAATCAAAATGAAAAGAAGAATAAGAAGCTAAAGTGGTTAATCTTCAAACCTTGATAATTTGGGGTGGAATGTTGTCTCCGGTGTGACGGAAACTTCTGATGTACTTCTTGACGTCAGTGTCCATGTACTCGAACACCAAGTACAGCACAGTCTTACCATCTTTGCTTAGTCCTTGCTTAACGTCCATCAACCTAAACACGAAGACGAACAATCAGATAAGCAAATAGATATTGAGGATCGAGATGCAGTGGTTGATCATCCAGAATCCTAATTGAGATCTATCAACTCTATGAATCATCTTCTATCCAACGAATCATCAAAGATATATCACATAACGATTCAAATCAGATATGGAATCGAGATCTAACGAAACGAACACTAAACGAAACCCTAACGCAACTCCAACAGAGATATAGAGAGAGTGAGAGAGGGAGAACCCTAACCTGACGATGTGAGGATCGCGAGCGAGCATACGTAAGATGGAGATCTCACGGAGAGTGGTGGAAGGAACGCCTTCTTCGTCTTCATGGAGACGCGTCTTCTTAAGAGCGACGATGTTTCCCGTAGCTTTCTCTCTGGCTCTGTAGACTTTCCCGTAAGTGCCTTCACCGACTTTCTCAAGCTTCTCGAAAGCGTCCATGGCTGAAACTGCTATAACTTCCTTATCCATCTCTCTCTCTAAAACCCTTTCTTCGTTCTCTCAAGACGGTTATATTAATGGGGGAAGTGAAAAGAGAATGCAGAAGATGGAATAGTTATATAATAAAAGTGAGATTTGAAATTAATAAGAGATTCCTTTTTTCCCTGGTCTTTCTACAACGGATGGATTATTCGAAATTCAAACCTGAGCGGTCTTTTTGTTATACGCTTCCTTCCTCCTTTTTGTTTTTCTGCAACTGCTTCCTTTCTTATTTATAATTTTATAATTTTAGTCGCCCCCCTATTTTTTTTCTTTACAATTTGTTTCTGTCTATGTATTTGTAACTGATCGGTACATCCAAAAACCCAATAAAACTAATAAAAATACTGATTTAGAATATCCACAATAATAACTAGAAAAAAAATATTCGATTAATAGTTAAACCGGAAAAAAAATCGGATACAAAATAAATCTTAAACAATCTATATGACCAAAATATTATTAAGTAAAATATACCCAAACATATATAAAATTCAAATGGAACTTATAACTATGAACCAGAAGCCAACAATCCGAACCTAAACTATTGGAAGATCATGGAACTTCAGTTTAGATATACCAAACATTGCTATGTAATCTCTAATATATTAAGCATTACCCAAAGCCAAAATATCATAAGATTATTCTTTTACTAAACTAGACTTTAAACTACAGAGTGCGTCAAATCAGAAAACGAGAGTCTATGAAGAGGAGGGTAATGTCTTCAAGTTCAAAATGAAAGACAACCAACTGCAAAATTAAAACAGAGTTTGGGACATGTGTAAGAGAGATGAAAAATCTTTTAAGCAAATTGTTGACCGCTGGTGGAAGAAGATGAGATTGTGGAGAGAACATCAGTCACTGAAGCCATTACACTCAGTGCTGCTTTCAATACATCTTGTGAGCATCCCGGTTTCACTATCGTCCTCACCTGACACAATCATAATATATCACACATAATCAATACACAACTGAAGAGGCCTTAACATGATTATAAAAAGGAAAAAAAATGTTGTAGTACCTGATCAAGATACTCCTGCAGCTTCTTGATTCTCCCCATGTAATCTTGGTCTTCAACACACAGAGTTACCGCCTTTGCATCTGCACCTGGACCATCATACTGAACCGGTCCTGGGTTTCTGTACATATCTTCCATCAAGAACTTCTGCGCGTTTTGTCTCAATAGCCTGCAATAATAAAAGAACCAAACCATCTGAGTACTCCTCATTCATTCATTTTAATGATGTTGTATATGAGATGTTTAGCAGCTTACTCGTATGCTTTGCCTTTCAAGTCCACCGTAGCTGGATGAATTACTGGTCTGCCTATTGAGGTTGAACCAGAGTTTTGGGACCAGCGCTTAACCGTCATCATTGCCTAAATGTTGATGACCAGTGAAAGAGACTAAGTATAAATGAAAGAGAAAATATCAAACAAACTTCATCTTAAAGATTAGGGAGACAAAACCCAACGGTCATAGGTGCGGCGCCACATTTCCATTTGTTTACAGGACTCTTCAGGTTAGTCACAGTTGCCATGTAGCCATTCAGACCAGCTGCAAGTATGTGGTAACATATATGCCCAAGGACCTGCAATAATGTTATCCTTTGATTATGTCAATATCCAAAAACGATTAAATTAGCAATAGCATTCTAGTGCAGTTGGTGATGACATACATAGGCATAGTCACAGTCGAATTTTGATGGTAGAGATCCACGAGCTTGGTACCCAAAAAAGTGGCAGATAGCGTTGAACTTCTTCCCCTTGTACGTTCCTTCTTTCTGTCATTTTCGAAAATAGTGTTAAGAACAAAGATCTCTTTCACATCCCATAAACAACTTGAATTTTCAGGCAAGGTTTCTTATAATAATTATAAAGAATATTAGTAAAATGGGATTGTGATCTGTGATAAAATAACGTGAAGCATACCGTGCGCTTGTTCATTTCAGTCTCCACAAGATAAGCCAGGAGTTTCTCTGTTTCAATCTATGGAAGAAAGCAAATGAGCAATTAGGATTCTAACTTTGTAAAGCATAGTAGCCATCATTTTCATTCTACTTACCTGGGAGAGCTGAGCAGAATCATCAGACTCGGGATGTAGAAGTAGCTGCAGCAAGTGAAACGACAATTTCATAAGTATTCATACTCATAAACATGTGAGAGAAACAAATAAAAGTCCCATGCTAAAAAATCAGGACCTGTTTCTTAATGAATGGAGGCAAGAACTCAAACAAAGCAGATGACCAAGGTGACAACTGAGTAGAGATGCTGTCAGCATGAACACCCTCCTTAAGCAGTCCATGAATTTCCTGCATCGCACAAGGCCAAAAACATGTAAATTACTTACTATGTTTTGTACTCAAAGAAGCCAGAAATTAGCTTTCAAATTACCTTCAACAGAGCATAGAGTTCAGGAATACTCTCTACAATACCTTCAGGAATTAGGATGACTCCATGGTTTTTGTCTGGACCAAATAAACAGTTTATCACTGAGGTTAGTGAACAAGCAAAAGACATCACTGCCAACATTGCATAAACTAGTTCTAATGATAAGACCTTGTCCTGCTCTTGCTTGCACAGCATCACAAATTTGTTTTGTGATGTCAAAAATTGTGAGCTTAGATGCTGTAACCTCCTCACCCAGTATCACCTGAGACAATCGCATCACATGCAAGTGAGAATCTAGAGACAGCATTACCAACAATGCTGATTGTATATGTTTAAAAGAAGAATACCATGTTTGGATGAGACTGAAGTGTACACTCAAGGGCAACATGGGAATGCTTCCGGCCCATGAGACGGACGAAGTAATAATACTGGCAACACAGAGGAAAATTTATATTATTATAGAGAATAGAAAACTATATTAATATGAATAGAAAATGCATTAAGATACCTTCTCTGCTGAAAGGGCATCGGTGCAGACATTGCTGATGAGTTGAGAATTCACCTGTACACGGTCGAATAACATTAGACTAGATAACGAGAATCTGAAATGACTGGCGAGAGCAAGGATATAAATTTCCGTTACCTTGCAAATAGTGTCGAAACCAACGTTTGCCTCCACAAATTGATTCTTGAGATCTCCATTAATAGTAACCGGAACACCAACAACCTGAAATATTCAAGAAATTTCTGCCATTAACGAATTCATCAGTAGAAAGGTGCAACCATTTTACTTAATTGTTTCATAAAGTAGCAGTCTGAGAAAAAGAAAACCAGGAAAAAAAGTAGGACCTTTGTTGAGCATTTAGCTTCAGCAAAAAATTCAGCAAGATGAGCGGCATCTGTGTTGGATGTTACACCTAGCCAATAAAAACATAGAATAAACTTTACAAAATTTGAAAAACAAGATGTCATTAAAACCAAAATTATAAAAGAGAACAGCGGGTACCTCCAATGATAACAAGGCCATCCAACTTCAAATCTGTGCAAGCTTTTAGAGCAGCATTAACTTGCTCTGTTGTTCTAATCTGATCCTTGGTTCTTCCAAGTAAATCAAAACCACCTTATCCAACATACATTAATTCACCAGCCGTCAGAGAGCAATACAGATCAATACTGATATATCTTAACAACATCTTTACAACAAACCTTGGTTTTTGTAGGTTTGGAGGATATCATCAGTGATCTCCAGGGTCTTTTGGGCAAAAAGACCTTCAGAACCACCTGTTGACAGGTTACAAAAGTTTCAATTATAAATATTTTGAGCAAGTCCATATCAATACGAAACAAAGATGTGACTTTATAGCGAACAATGAACAGGACATACCCAAAAATCCAAGCAAAGTGTTTTTTGGGTTATGCACTTTGAGAGCTTCATATAGACCCCAGATTACATTGTGACCACCAGGAGCCTGCCTTCCAGAAAACACAATTCCGACCCTACAATACAAGGCATCTATAGCTGAACCCCATAGCAAGAAATTACAGAGAACATAAATACACAGATCTATGCACAAGCTTACCTAATGGCTGGATGCTCGGTGATGATCTGAGCATCAGGAACTTTGGCAGTAGCCCTAAGGAAGTGAGCCAAAGGCTGGCCTAGAGTATGCGGGAAGGCACGTGCAATGATGTGAGCATCACCAGCTTTCGCCACAGTGGTTCCATCACCAAGCTCAACACGCACAGTTGTCCCCTGAAAATGTACACCAACCAATAACAAATTCAACTCATAATTCAAAAAAAAAACTTTTTTAAAAAAACACTATTCCAAGAAAATCACATAGAACAACTACAACAACCTCAACATGCAATTCAACCTAAACATAAATCTCAAAACTGAAAACCTAAACCAGAGGACCAGAAACCCTAGATCACAATCATAATCCATTGTGTAAAACAGATCTGCATGAACTGTAACGCCATCGAATGTTCCTCGAACAGAGGATCACAGAATCACAGTAAAGGATACTAAAGGCTTATAATATTCGTGAAATAACGAAACATAGTATTTGAATGAAAAAACAGAGAGATCCAAGCACTGGATACAGTGGCAAGAGTGAACGGGAAGGGGAGGGAGAAGAAGGACCTGGAGACAAGGAGGAAGCTGAGGTTGGTACTGAGATCGGAGTTGTTGAAGAGGAGAGAGTTCTCTAGGGATTCCAAAATCTGAATCCATCGGCGATCGCTTTTTTAGGTTTTCGAGAGAGTTTTAGGTTGGTGAGTGTTTAAGTTTTTTTTTTTTTCTTGTGATCGTCGAAAAATGTGTTTATATAGTGTGCGGGGGACTTGGCGATACGATCAACCAAACAGCCAATATTATTTTTCCTTGGTCTCCATTCTTTCAACTCTACTCCACACTTTCCCCGATCACCCCCTAGTTATTTTTGGTTTTTTACGAGATTGCCACTGGCACAAGCTTCTTTTTGGTTAATTCACTGTTTTTTTTTTATTATAAAAGTTTGGTTTGATATTTAGGAATACAGAATTGTCTGTTTAAAATCAATTGTTTCTCTATTTATAATTTGACTTAGAAATTATATTTATTGTGAATAAAAAAATAAAAAATTATGTCATATTTTGAATTGTTCACTTCACAACTAGTAAAAAATATTAACGGTTTATTTTTGAATATCACTTTATGAAATATCTGTCAATTTAGTTTGGTTTATATGTGTGGTTCAGTTTCAATTGGTTTAGTTGAGAAATTCCTACCTAAATGTGACCAATAGAGAAAGAAATAGCAAAGGCATAAATGTGATGATGTTTCTAGAGAGGAGAGTGAATGGCCACCAATGGATAGGTGAAGGGTAATTACGGAAGTATGAAATAACGAGAGGCAAATAAAAAAAGGAAACATAGGAGAATATATTCAGCATTCAATTGAAGAATATTCTTACGAAGATAACACTGTAAATATACAATGGGAGGAGTCCACGTTTCCTCTTCCTCAAGTATTGCCTCAAAAACTACGTCCACTCACACTCCTCTTACCCATAGAAATCTCCTATAAAGCTACTTTCTATGTAGATGCTTTCTCAAAATGAACCTCCTCATTATTTGCTACCTCTATTGGGTTTTTATCAAGGCTCATATGTTTTTCATTTGTAATGGCCCATGTAATTAGGCAATGCAACACTGAGATGATGGTTATTTAAATACACAACACTGAGATGGTAAAAAGAAGTATAGTATAGCTCAAGGTTTAGTGCTATATTCATGTTGGCCTGATTTTGATTAGGCCTCAAAAACAATTAGCTGATAAAACTTGGAAGCATAAAATAGTAAACACATAGCATGATGGATCATGAAAAATGTATTGACACAAGACATCAAAGTTGGTGACCACCTAAAACTAAAAGGAGTAGGTAAATGGGGTCAGCTTTGCCTTGTGCTTATCTCAACTACCCAACTGTTTGATGATGATTGTCCACTGGATAATGCCACACAAATAAAAAAAAAATTAAAAATGAAATTCATATAAAATGACGTGGCGAATAGAACTACGAAAGTTCTAGGGCCTTTTGTATTGCCCAAAGCCTTATTACCCAACCGGCCCATATAAATAAACCACAAAACAAATTTTGCGAAAGAAGAAAAAAAGAGAGAACGGGATTTAGAGAGGTGAGATGATGTCGACGACGGCGAGTCACGGGAGAGTGATGATGCTTCGGCCACCAACGAGAGCGTCGCAACATCAGCGACCGTTGATCTCACCTGGATCGGATGTTTTCCACGTAAGACGAACGGAACCGAGGCGATTCAAGCTGATGGTTAAGGCGAGGGCGAAGTACAAGGGGACGAAGATGAGGGAGGAGAAGCTATCGGAGATGATAGAGGAGAAAGTGAAGGAAGCGAAAGAGGTATGCGAGGCGGACGAGAGATCGGAGGAGTGTAAAGTCGCGTGGGACGAAGTGGAAGAGGTGAGCCAAGCGAAAGCAGATCTGAGGATCAAGCTCAAGGTCCTGAACCAGGATCCGCTCGAGAGTTTCTGTCAAGAGAATCCCGAGACGGATGAGTGTCGAATCTACGAAGACTGAGAGAGTGTTTCGTGTTTTTTAATGATTGTTAGTTTCAGATGTTATAATAAGATAGTATTACCTTTGTTATACAGTGGACACTTATTCTGATTAAAGATCTCTGTTAGGTTTGATGTGTGCAAAACCAGAGTAGTGATCATGGAGATTGGAGAGTCGAGAAAGATAATCCTATCGGTAATATTTCTCCAAGTTAAAACGACTCTTTCATGGTTAAAATTTTAACACAGTGGCCCAGTGATTAATTGAGCCTACACTATCTCGCCGGATCCGAGTGTTAAACCGCTCGCAACTAATAATAATAACTATGGTTAAATCACTTAGGCCATGTTGTCAACTTGTAAATACCTTTCTAATACCACAATATATAACTGTTCATATATATACTCCTTTTTTTTTTTGAGAAAAACTTTCACTTCTTCTGTTTGCTTTCTACTCACAAGAACTTCACGTCCTATTCCTATGTGTGTTTCAAGAAACTAGCTACATGCAGTGCCAACGAAAGGATTCATGAGACAAGCGGTCATTTGTGTAATGTGATCTTTTGTGATTGAATTGTATCGTTAATGTTACACGTTCTGTTCGTTTGGGATGGTGGCATAGTCTCGTTCTCGTATCTACCGGCTTTTCTAAAAGAATCTCAAACTTTAACGCAAAAATTATTGCAAAATGCAGTAATGAACAAACAAATGAATTAATATGTTTTTTGTTTGTTAATAACTGCATTTTTTACTTCATTTTGCAGTAAAGTTGGAGATGCTCTTATCAGCAAAATAGCGTCCCACTGTTTTAAAATCTGTTTGCACGGCCCATTGTTTTGTTATTTAGAAAAAAAGCAATAAAAATACATATATGGTAATGGTAATTGGCACCATCTAAAGTACTAATCTCTCGACCAGCTGTGTCTTCGTGACTTCGTGTAGTGGTTACAACGGGGGAGGTATGGACGGATGATGAATGGAGGTTTGGATCGTGGACAGGAGAGGTGTGGATGGAGGTCGTCTAGACTGGTGAACAGTAATGCTCTGTATCATATTGACTCTTTGGTGTCCCGAAGCACATGACGAACAAAATCTAGTAGATTTGGTTTGGAGTAAATGTTGAGCCATCCACTCGAGAGGAAGAAAGAATGCTTATAACGCTTTCACAATCTTAACACAGTAACAGCAACACAATAAATGGGTTGTGTAAATGGGTATGTGGATACGCGAGGGATGGATGGATTAGGTGTGGACGATGTCTTCGTGGACGTGTGAGGTATGGACGGGATCTTTGTGGACGGGGTCTTTGTGGATGCGGTTTTCGTGAACGGGTGAGGTGTGAACAGGCGAGTTGTGGACGAGTGATGAATCGTGGACAGGAGAGGTGTGGATGGAGGTCATCTGGACTGGAAACGAATCTGGAAAAAATTGATGGGGGTTTGAAAACAAAATCATGTGCTTATTATAACATGTGATTTTAAAAAGCTTAATTTTATTATTCTTTATACAAAAATAATTTTATATGAGATTTTTTGACGTGATGCATGTAAAACTGTTTTATATGATCATTATATAAAATTATCAATGTAATATAAAAAGTAATTTTCAAATAAAACCTTAGTTAAATTGGTTAAAAGAAACATTGTTTGGATCAAGAGAAAGATTAGAGAAGAAGTTAAATTAACACTGAAATTATGTTTCCACCATATGAAATCTCTTTGTTTTTGTAATACATACAAGTTTTTTTTGTTTTTGTTTTTATTCACAAGACCTATCATAGGTGACCTATAAGGTAATCTATATTCGATTTACACATGTTCGAATTTCACGGGAATAAGAGAAAATCGAAGTTCTTTTGTAGCGGGGACAAGGTCGCGTTCAAACTTAGGCGAACATTTACGAAACAGTCACTCGACAAATGGCACTTAACAAAACGATATCAAACAATTCGTTTTTTTTAAAGCAAAGATAAGTATAGATGATGTGTTGGATGACATATACATTCTTATTCTTAATTTGGCTTCAACGCTCCTAGTTTATAAACCACTCGTTGCATTAAACCTAGGTTATAGTTAAGTAATGTTTAACGCAAACTTAAAACGTGTGTTCTCCTTGAAAGTTTCCAAACTTATATATTTAAGTATAGTTTGACATGTACACCATGAGATTGTAAATTCAAACCTATGTTTACGTCTTCAAGATAATGGAAAGTGATTGTGCTCCTATGTAGCAATGACCACGTGCAATGCACCATTCGCTACAAGTCCAATCAAGAAACACCAACTACTGTATACGATAACATAAGTATTTAATTCCTTTTTACATGCATAGTATATTGTTTTTTCTATGTCATTTCCACTATTATGAATAGACTGACGATAACTTTTTGGTATTTTTTATTGATTATGTCAAAATTTAAAATTTTATATATGAGAATAATCGAATTTCTGTTATGCATGGAAGTTTTCTTGACGTTTACGCGTAGACTTCTTCTCTATTGATTCTAAAGGTATTGGAAACTTTGTTGTATACCATGTGTTAGTGATTGGTTGATAGATAACATCTTATAATAAATTTTAAAATTATGGATTCGGATTTGTTACTTTTAAATTATTTTAGCATAATCAAATAATAAAGATATTTTTTTTTGTAAGTAATTGTATTTAATTGGCGATAATAATCAAATAAAAAATTAATTGGTTAGATCATGGTCCATCGAACATCCTGGATTAAAAAAGAAAATTGGAGTTCATGATCAAAATACTTGTACTGCTTACTAATCACAAAATGTTTCTACCTATCAGTCATATACTTTTTAGGTTTTTTTGTTCGTCGGTGAGTTTTGAATTATATCCTTCCTGATGTAGTATTATTTCAGATATTTTATTGGAGATATTTTGACAGACACCTGATTTCTCACGTGACCCGAGGAGATCCTCGCAGCAAGTGACCAGATATATTTAATTTGTTATATGTGATTATGCACTCAAACTTCGGCTTAACATGAAAATATTCCATATCATATGCAAATATACGGAGGAGATTATGAATTTCTATTTCTTAATCGTTTAACGAAGATTATTGAGAAAGCATCGTCCGTCCAAATTGTTTAAGCGGTTAGCAAACCTATTGCAACATTATATACATTCATGCAGAGTGGACACAACAAACAACAAAGTAAAACATTGGCTTTGGGTTTTAATTTTTCTTTAAAAGGGTTAGGTTTTTTTTTAAACTAATATATATATATATATATATAGATAAATCTCCAGATTTTCTTTAAAAATATCAGATATTTTATTAAATTGTAATTTGTAATGGACTTTTGACTAATGTGGATTCAAATCTCTTTGATTATATCATTTTTTGTTTATATTGCTGAAACGGTTTTGGTTTTCATAATTATGGTTAATAGTTTGATTTGTTTCAATTTTATTTTACGTCTATCATTTTCTATAGAATAAGTGACCAGTTGATGAATATACCTGGCTATCTGTAGCAACCAGTCATAATTGAGTTGCTAACTGAATAATTTTGTTAATAGGATTTTGTACAAGCGATTGTTAGCTAAATACGCTAAAAACAATTTGTCCTCAAGTATATGATCCAAATCAACTGTGTCGGCCGACAAACTAAATACGCTCGTTAGCTAACACTTAAAAATACTACACCACATCAGAATTATGAGGGAGATTAAACTACAAACAAAACTAATGAGTTGTTTCGCAAAAAAAAAACTTGCAATTTATAATAATACTATGTAGAACATGGAAAAAATTATCCACGTTATGTAAGCACACTATAAAAATCTAAAACATATATTTCTTTAAAAAAAAATCATCATGGATCCAAACTAATTAGTTACCAAGAGCTTCTTTTGGCAAATTCAAAACCGAGAATATTCCATCGACCAACAAATAAAAGTGATTAAGATTTCCATATTTTGTTTTATGATCCTTGTAACTAATAATTTATCATCATTATTATCAAGAACCTATTATTAACGTGCATGTTCTCCAATCAAAGCTTCCAATATATTTTCAATCAAATTTCGGAATTTGCGGTGAATATAATTCAATTCCATAATAAAGAAATAGCAAACATAAAACAAGAAAACGATCTTGTGAATGAAAATAACGTTTAATTTACTTACACCATTCACCAAGTCTCATGGTCCAGTCCAGTTAATGGAAAGTGCGTTTAGATACAATATTGTTTTTGGAACTGAGTTGAGTCTCCTGAACAAATATGCACGTGAGCCGTGATTAGAAAGTAATTATAGTTTTTTTTTTTCAGATGATATTTGTGATAATGCTTTTGGAACAAATGAAATTTTTTAATCTAAGTTGAAAAGAGAATAATAACAAAAAAAATTAACAAAAAAAGAAACTCTTTACAAAAAAATTAATAAAAAGAGAAAAAGGTAGATGTAGTACAAGAAATGAAATAAAGAGTAAGTACAAAGCATGAAGTCGCTACAAATAGTTGTCAGTATCCTGTGCCAATCTAATGCCATCCAGTTTCGTACTAATCACAGCTGTTTCTCATTGGAACTCATTTTTTTCACCTTTTATATAACTCAATTACTTTACATACAAACAATCATCAAAAGTTCACACGTAGTTTAATTTTAGTATATTATAAAAATACATGATCGAATATTCGTTTCTGGGAGGTGTGAGGCATGGTGCCTCCCTCTCTCTTTCTCTAGCTTAGTTTACAGATGGGGGCTAAAGCGTCCTTTTGCGTATCGTGGACTTGGTTACTCTTTATGCTTTACCTTCCTGCTTATGACGACGAGTTCCTCCAAACCCGGACGCGGTTTATGATTTATGAGATTATAACTTTTTGTGTATTTATTCAGTTTTGCTTTTATGATTAGTCTTCTAGGGTTTACACGTAAAAATATTACATTTACGACGTAAATAAATATCTTTAGTGGGTTAGGTATTTAGGTTTAAAGGTATACGTTCATGATATAATCGCAAAAGGTAGAGTATAAGTTCATGAAAAAAAAAGTTCATGATTTTATCCATATTATCGCAAAACGTAGAGTATAAGTTGATGATTTTATCGCAAAAGGTGTAATTTCATGATGTAGTTAGTGTGGTAAATAACATGTGGTTAAACGACATAAATATTTAACTTTACGATTAATCAGATTTAGTTTGTGTCGGTAGTTGAAGATTAGTCGGTTAGGCTGTAGTCCATCGAAATCTCGGATAGAAAAAAATTGTTACTCTGATTTTAATAGTTTTAACATTTCGATTACACATAATGTGTCAACATCAGAATAACCACACGTTCTATGTTTCTAGTAATGTTACTATTAACGTTAGCATCTATTTCTATGATATTGTTTTATTTCAGTGTGTAAGTGTGTATGGGTACATCAAAATGTGATTGCATTTTCTACACTAAAAAAATACTATTGAAAATATGAAGTAACCTAAGCCAAATTCTCTAAAAATAAATAAAATACGGTTATTGTCGCTTTCAACTTTGGTTAAAAAATTTAAAGTAGTTGACGGTATGGGAGTCGATACATTTGTATTCTTTATCAAATATTAAAGGCTTTTTAATTTATAACATAACCGCTTTCTCGTTTGAATTTAATATTTTTTGTCTTTCTATATGTTACGTTTGTACTTTTATTTTTATTTAATTCACCATATGATATATCAATTATTGATGAATATAAAATTAATGTTTGTCGTCAATGGTTGATAGGAAAATAAGGAATTCAATGGTGAAATACACGAATCTGATTATTAACAAGAAAATATATTAACAAAAAAGAAAAAAAAGAAGAGTTTATGGCAGATTACAGAAACACCCTTCATCTTCTCGAATCTACTGTTAATGCCATCACCGAACAACATAAGAAAAGGTTCGTAGTAAAAGCTAAGAAAGTTGAAGACAACAAAAACGAAGAAGATGAACTGAAAGAGAGAGAGAGAGATTTTCAAAGACGAAGAAGCTTCCCAGAAAAAAAGAACTAAACTTTCGATTTCGTCTCGTTCCTAAATCGATCCCCACGGAGCCAAGATTCAATTTTGGAGTCTCGCAAATCTGAAGGAAGCCCTCTTGATTGTTCGATTCGATTTCGTCTCTGAAGGGGTTTGTGCTCTGAAAGAAGCTAAAGGTACACATCGATTCTGTTCAGACGAAAAGAGAAGCCTTTTGCTGTCTGTTCAATTCCAATCTCTAAGCTTTTTGAGTGATTCAGGTCTAGATGGATGAGGTGGGTCCTCAAGTAGCTGGTCCGGTCTCAATTCACAATCCCATAGGGAGAAAACGAGATCTTTATTACCAGATGTCGAATCGTCAGCCCTACTGGCTCGTCCCGTCTCATCAGCCACAGGTGAGAAATGATTGGAACCCTAAGATGTGGGAATGGGACAGTCAGAGATTTGAAGCTAAACCTGTAGAGGCAGAAGCGTCTCTCCAGGCTAGGAACGGCACGCAGTTTGATCTCAATGCGAGGAGTAACAGTGACGATGATGATAACAACAACAACGGTGGGTTGAGTTACGAGGGGGGAGAAAGAAGAGGTCTTGATTTGAATCTGAGTAGTGGTTTTAACGCTGTGGAAGAGACAAGACCTAACAAGAAGGTTAAGTCTGGATCTCCGGGGAGAAGCTACCCAAGTGTCAGGTGGATAATTGTAAGGAAGATTTGTCTGTTGGCTAAGGATTATCACAGAAGACATAAGGTTTGTGAGGTTCATAGTAAAGCTACTAAAGCTCTTGTTGAGAATCAGATGCAGAGGTTTTGCCAACAGTGTAGCAGGTGAAAGATTCTGACTTTGTTTTCTTTTCTAAAAATATGATTAGGTTTTAACAAGTTTGGAACTTTTGGCTTCTAGGTTTCATCTTCTTTCCGAGTTTGATGAGGGGAAGAGAAGCTGTAGGAGGAGGTTGGCTGGCCATAACAGGCGGAGAAGGAAAACTCAGCCCGAGGAGGTTACATCCGGGGCTGTAGCTCCCGGGAGTTCTGATAAAAACGCAGCTAATATGGATGTTATGGCTTTGTTAACAGCTTTAGCTTGTGCACAAGGTAATATCTTTCTCCTCTTTGGTAACTCGGTATCAGTGGGAATAAACCTCATTCTCGGTTTGTGTTTATGCAGGTAGGAACGGTTTTCAAGCTAATGGGTCTCCGGCAGTGCCACAAAGAGAGCAACTTCTTCAGATACTCAACAAGATCAATGCGTTACCTCTGCCTATGGATCTTGTCTCTAAGTTGAACAATATTGGAGTTTTAGCCAGGAAAAATCTGGATCAACCTTCGGCTATGAACTCACGGAATGATGTGAATGGGGCGGCCTCTTCTCCTTCTACCATGGACTTGCTTGCTGTTCTCTCTTCAACTTTAGGTTCGTCTGCACCTGAGGCCATTGCTTTGTTATCTAAAGGAGGATTTGGTAGCAAAGAGAGCAATGATAAGACTAAGTTAACTTCTTCTGACCACGCCACTGCAACTAATTTAGAAAAGAGAACTTTGGAGTTTCCTTCTATTGTTGGAGGAGAGAGAACCAGCAGCAGTAACCAGTCTCCTTCTCAGGATTCGGATTCACGCGCTCAGGACACTAGATCTTCTAGCTTGTCTCTACAACTATTCACCTCTTCACCAGAGGATGAGAGGCAACCAACGGTTGCATCTTCAGGAAAGTACTATTCTTCTGCGAGCAGCAACCCTGGTGAGGATAGGTCGCCATCATCATCTCCAGTCATGCAGGAGTTATTCCCAATGCACACATCTCCTGAAACCATGAGATCTAACAATTGCAAAAACTCTAGTCCCTGTCCCAGGAATAGTTGTTTACCCTTAGAGCTTTTTGGTACATCAAACAGAGGAGCTGCTGCAAATCCTAGTTATGCTTCGTCTGGTTCGGATTATTCTCCTCCCAGTTTAAACTCTGATGCTCAGGTATGCAGCTTTCCCCCATTACTAACTGAAATCAATGTCTTAGCAAAGCAGGTCTAATGCTTACTTTCATGTGTTTTAAACAGGACCGCACCGGGAAGATAGTTTTTAAACTTCTTGGAAAAGAACCAAGCCAGCTCCCTGGGACATTGAGAACCGAGGTGATAACTTCTGGGACATGTTTTAACCTTGCTGAGTGTAATAGAATTATTGATTGCTTTACTTAAGTCCTAAGATCCTAAACTGCTCAACTCTTCATTTTCAGATCTCTAGCTGGCTTTCTAGCATTCCATCAGAAATGGAGAGTTATATCAGGCCTGGCTGTGTTATACTATCTGTCTATGTGGCAATGTCAGCTTCTGGTTGGGACCAAGTGAGTGAATTTACTTGATCGTTTGTCAATACTATTCGAATTTGCTCTAAGAATTCTACGAAGCTAATGGAGTTCATGTCTTATTCGTTTAGCTTGAGGAAAACTTGATGCAGCGAGTTAGTTCTTTGGTTCAAGATTCAGAATTTTGGAGCAAAACAAGATTTTTGGTCAACACAGGCAGACAGCTCGCGTCATACAAACATGGTGAGTGCTATTGCTTCTGTGTCCGTTGGTGTGTATGGTCTGCCAGATTATAACCTAGTCATCTCTATGCAATGTTACAGGTAAAATTCGTCTGAGCAAATCTTGGAGAACGTTGAGTTCACCGGAGCTGATCACGGTGTCACCTCTGGCTGTTGTAGCCGGTGAAGAAACTGCTTTGGTAGTAAAGGGTAGATTCTTGACTAATGATGGAATTAGGTATACTTGTAGTGTTTTACTTTTACCCATGTTTTCTCATGTTTCTGTTTTATTTTATCCTGAGCTTTATGATCATTATGATGCAGTGTACGTTGCGCCCATATGGGTAACTATACGTCGATGGAGGTAACTGGAACAGCAGTGCATAGGACTACCAAATGTGATGAGCTAAACGTAAATAGGTTCAAAGTTAAGGGTCCAAGCCGTGGTTCTCTAGGGCGCTGTTTTGTTGAGGTAAAACTTCTAAATAACCGAACTTATAGTCTTGGAAGATGTTAGTTTAACACTCCTATTGTGTCGAAACAGGTGGAGAATGGATTCAGAAGTGACAGTTTCCCTGTGATTATTGCCAATGCCACGATTTGCAAAGAGTTGAATCGCCTTGAATATGAGTTTCATCCAAAGGACGTGATAGAAGAGCAAACATACAACTCAGATCGTCCAAGTTCAAGAGAGGAAGTACTTAGTTTCTTGAACGAGCTCGGTTGGCTATTTCAAAAGAAATGGACATCTGGCATTCATGGGGAATCCAACTTTTCCCTCCCCCGCTTCAAGTTTCTGCTTGTATGCTCTGTTGAGAGAGATTACTGTTCGCTCGTGAGAACACTCCTAGATATGATGGTGGAGAGGAATTTGGGAAACGATGGTTTGATGAACAAAGAGTCCTTAGATATGCTGGCTGAGATTCAGCTACTGAACCGAGCTGTTAAAAGGAAGAACACAGAAATGGCAGAAACGCTGATTCATTACTCAGTTAACCCCACTGACAAAAAGTTCATCTTCTTGCCTAACATGACGGGACCTGGTGATATCACACCTTTGCATCTGGCTGCTTCTACATCTGGCTCCGATGATATGATTGATGTCCTGACTAATGATCCACAAGCGGTAAAGTTTCTACTCTTAGAACCCCTTTGTTCTCTCTTCTTGTAAGAGTTTCTCACTTTTGTTTCTGGTTTCAGATTGGATTGTCGTCCTGGAATACTCTAATCGATGCAAGTGGACAGACTCCATTTAGCTATGCTGCAATGAGGAACAACCACAGTTACAACACCTTGGTTGCTCGTAAACTTGCAGATAAAAGAAACGGTCAAATATCTCTGAATATAGAAAACGGAATCGATCAGATTGGTGTGAGTAAGAGACTAAGCTCAGAGCTCAAGAGATCTTGCAACACATGTGCTAGTGTAGCTCTTAAGTATCAGAAGAAGGTATCAGGCACACGTCGTTTGTTTCCAACTCGGATCATTCACTCCATGATTGCTGTTGCGACTGTTTGTGTCTGCGTTTGCGTGTTTATGCACGCTTTCCCTATCGTCAGACAAGGCTCACACTTCAGCTGGGGTGGTCTTGATTATGGCTCAGTCTAATAAAAAAAGTACAAAAGTCTTGTATAAGTAAGTGCTGTCGACTCTTTTTGGGTTTTGGAAAACTAAGAACAAAGAAGAGGCAAAGTGAGAAACTCCAAAGACCTGTGGTCTCTGGACATTGCAAGAGAGTACAGAGAAGAAACATAGCTTCAACACCTGTGTTTTTTTTTTATATATTATGGCTAATTATGTTTGTATTCTTGAATCTGTTAATCTCCTGCTAGTTCTTTCTTTTTGTTCTCTTTAACAACACAAGCTGTGGCTATAAGCTTTTGTGGTAAACTTGTAATGTAACGACCTTTCTTCTAATGCTATATGTATAAATAGTATCACCTTCTTGCTAAAAGATTTTGTTGTAGTTAATGTCATTTTACTTCGGCCACTTTCTTTACACGACAGTCACGTGCTATTGACTATAGTTCAGGTCGGTCAACAGTGCGTTGCACCTTTTTGCTCACCTTCTTCCCACAAGTGTCTTCACTTTTTGAATACAAACAAAAAAATAGTTTTCTTTATGTGGAGCTGGAAAGAGATAAGATCGCAGAAAAAGAGAGAGGATTCGTCAACTTTTCTCCCAACATTTTGAACAATTAGTGGTTATGTTTAGTTTTCTATTGATAGCTACTAACATGATTACGTGGATCACACTTCTCTTCTTCTTATTATTATTATCACCCTCTCCTTGCTATATTCTAATGTATATAGTTTATTGATTCGGTCTCTTTCACGAGTACTACATCACATTACATTTGTGGATGACTTACTCATAAACATCGGGAAAATCGCATAAAAAACCTTGAAAGTGGCACTCACTGACACTTTAAACCTTGAACTTTTTCGACTATCACTTTAAACCTTCTAAGTGGCAATTGTATCACAATAAACCTTCAACTTGGCTAACTTGTACATCAAGTAAAAAGTTGACCTGTTGTACAGGTAAAAGTGATGAGGTGTCAGTTTTTTTCGAAAATAATTATTTTTAATTAATAAAATAAATAAAAATTAAATAAAAAATCAGAAAATTAAATAAAAATCAGATAAAAAATCAGAAAAAATAAATAAAATTTTAAAGTAAATTAAAAATCATAAAATCAAAAATCAAAAAATTAATTAATAAAATAAATAAAAATTAAATAAAAATCAGAAAATTAAATAAAAATAAGATAATTAAAATAAAAATAAAATTTTAAAATAAATTAAAAATCATAAAATAAGAAAAATATTTCAAAAAATCAAAAAATAAATTAAAATACAAAAAATAAAAATAAAATAAAATCATTAACAATGATTTTTTTGCATATCTCTAATGATAGTTTCATCGTTGACCTATCGATTGTTTCAAGCAGTTGACAATAACAATTTTAAATATATCACTGATGATTATAGTGGTTTCTGAGATAATCATTAACAATGACGTTTTGACTTATCTCTAACGATTGTTTTCGACATCATCATTAAAAATGATGGTAGATATGTCAATAACGATATTTTAGATAACCATCATTTAAAACAGTAGATATATCAAGGATGAAATTATCTTTAGAGATAAGTCAACGATGAAACTATCGTTAGGAATATGTCAAAACGTCATTGATAATGATTATGTGAGAAACCACTATCGTCATTAGTGATATGTTTGAAATTGTTATTGTTAAAGATGATATATTTGTTTTTTTTAAACTAATCTTGTAATTTTTTTGAATTTTTGAAATATTTTTCTAATTTTATGATTTTTAATTTTAGTTTAAAATTTTATTTTTATTTTATTTATCTGGTTTTTTATTTAATTTTCTGATTTTTTATTTATTTTTATTTATTTTATTAATTATTTTTTGATTTTGTGAATTTTGTTTTTTATTTTATGATTTTTAATTTACTTTTAAAATTTTATTTATTTTTTTCTGATTTTTTATCTGATTTTTATTTAATTTTCTGATTTTTTATTTAATTTTTATTTATTTTATTAATTAAATAATAATTATTTTCGAAAAAACTGACACCTCATCACTTTTACCTGTACAACAGGTCAACTTTTTACTTGATGTACAAGTTAGCCAATTTGAAGGTTTATTGTGATACAATTGCCACTTAGAAGGTTTAAAGTGATAGTCGAAAAAGTTCAAGGTTTAAAGTGTTAGTGAGTGCCACTTTCAAGGTTTTTTATGCGATTTTCCCCATAAACATCTGTATATTATATTTAAATATGTTGTGTTACTCATAGTCATCTGTATAATATATTAAAATGTGTACTTGTTATTCTAATTGCTCCTCCATTCTATTTTTATTTCTATATTGGACAGCAAAAGAGAATTAAAACCAATGAAAAATCAGAGAAAAAAGAAAAGATAGTTTAATCACATGTCTATTGGTTTCACTAAAAGAAAAATTGTCATATTGGTTCAGACCAAAAATCGATTTCTCTTTAGTGCAAAATTATTAGCTCTACATGTGGTCATGCATATACGAATATATTACTTATGGCCCATTTGAATATGCGGGAGAAAGTCTATCCGTAAATTGCATTTTCCACCCGGAATTAGATTTGTGTCTTTAATAAACTGGAGTTTAATCTTTTTTTTTAGAAAAAAAAAAGACACTTTAGATAATTTAACTTAAGAATACTTTCTTTTATTGGATGTCCTTTTGAAGGCTTGTTACTTTCAATATCACTAGTCAATTAGATAAGTGTAGAAGATAGCAGATATTCATTATAATGTCTAGAAGAAACAAACAGCATATAGATTACATAGTTTTCTAGTGTAGGGACTTAAATAATGATGTTCATTTTAGAGTTTTATTAACTCACGCAATGTCAATTGATTGGCATACTGTTTCCATCGAGACATAGATGTTGTCATCTTATCTATCCGTATGTTCTACCACCTTAAACAAAGCTATCAAGTATTTACACTTTGGGATAAAAATAGAAATAGAAATTGAAAAAGGTTTAAAGTTGAACTACTCCACTCGGAAATATCTGCATGAAAACTTACTATAACATAAGAAATGTAAATTATTATCTAATGTCTACACCAATGTGATAAGTTCAGACTATATAAGAAAATCATGAGCCGTACATCTATTACTAGATTCTGGACAACTCACTCTGACTGTAGAATCCAACAGTTTAGAATAGATTGTACTTCACAAAAAGGCACTCACTAGATGATAAAAACTCTTTTCTGTAGCTTTTTCTTTAAGAAAAAAATTATGAATGTTTTGGATCACGTAGAAGACGCTCGATGACTTATAAGTGGTGGCAAGTTTCTCAATCCTACGGTCTAAGATTTGTAATGTGGGGTAAATTAGAAAATGACAAAAGCGTGTACTACATCACATAGAAAGATTTGTCCAAGAATAGCTTTGTTTAAAAATCAACGGCTCAGACCAGAATCTACACTAATCTCTAGTTCGGTTCTGTCCCCTCCGTGTCCGTTGATCTTACTGCCTCTTCACCTTTAGCCACGTTATTTTTATAATTTTTTACTCTTTTCTATTCTTGTTATAAGACTTTAGTTTCATGACTGTTATAGCATTAATTTTAGTATCCAAAGTAAATCAATTATGTTGCATCTTTCGAGTTTCAAGACCTTGTTATCTATTATCTATGTTAGACCATCTCAAAATAGAAACAGATATTCTTAGTGTAATTCCTTTAGTTTATAGTATAATTTTTGTTTTTAATAAAATATAGAAGAAAGTTATTACTTCAAATAAAAAATGAAAATAATAAAATTTTATTTTAAAATAAAAATGGATCAGAAAATTTATAAAATATAGAAGAATGTTATTAATTAAATGTAAAATGAACATAATAAAATTTTATTTTAAAATCAAGTGGATCAAAAATAAAATTCTCTACAATAATATTTAATTTACAATATAAATGGTAAATTTTGATAGGAAAATATCCCACATTGGAAGTGATGTAGAACCAAAGAATATTAGTCGGCTTGATCTTTTTAAAGCACAAACGACAAAATAATTTTCATGCCAAACAAAATAATTTGTCACCAATAATTCAATTGTTCATTTCCAATACTACTACTTTTCTTAGGCTCCTTTACTTCTGGGGTCTCTACAAACACACACATGTGCACCTTAACATATACGTGTGTCTCTAATGGGATAAAAGAAGAAATTAGATACACTGATTTGTCAAATAGATAATACATCCAATAAAAGTAATTATAGATAACTACAATAAAAAAACACAAATTAAAAGAGGATATTAAATGATTTTCATTTGAATTATTATAAACCTCAAATCCTCGTGACCGACTTCAAACTCACACAAGCAACCTTCTCTCATTTTCAGCTCTAGGCAGCCACTAACTTTAAATCATCTCTTCTCTTCTCTTCCAAGTCTTTTTAATCAAACCACAAGAAGTATCCTCTTTGTATTTGCTACCGTTTGATTTGGTCTTAAAACCAATGATGAGAGCAGAAGAAGAAGAAGACTATTATCTGAGTCCACCATGGCTAATCCCATTGCTAAGTGCAAACTACTTCGTCCCATGTTCGATTCACGCTGCTTCCAACAAAAGTGAATGCAACATGTTCTGTCTTGACTGCATTTCTAGTTCCTTTTGCTCTTACTGTTTGACCAATCACAAAAACCATCGTGTCCTTCAGGTTTGTTTGTTCTTCTTCATCAGACCTCAATTTTTATTTGCAAAAAACATAATAAGTAAAATTTATGTATTAGATACGAAGATCATCGTACCACAACGTAGTGAGGGTGAATGAGATTCAGAAGTACATAGACATATCTTGTGTTCAGACATATATAATCAACAGTGCAAGGATCGTGTTCTTGAACGAACGTCCTCAGCCAAGAATCGGCAAAGGCGTTACCAATACTTGTGAGATATGTTGCAGAAGCCTCCTTGATTCTTTCCGTTTCTGCTCTCTTGGTTGCAAAGTAAATACAAATCTCTTTTCTCATTTTTCTGTTTTGGTTATATTTATTACGAGCGGTAGATTTTTATTTTTAGTAAGAGTACCCGGTTCATTTTTTTTTTAAAATAAATTTTAAACTTTTTATCAAAAATAAATAAATTAAATTTACTATTATTTAAATTATATTATTAGTTTTTAAAAGAAAATATTTAAGATATAATTAAAAAAATTTACCTTAGAGAAAAATAACTAAAATATATTTTATTAAAAGATGTAAATATGCATATCTTTTAGGTTAACTAATTTAAACTAGAATTTAAAGCTATGAAGTGAAGTTTTAGAACTGAAATTTAAAATTTAAAAATTTAAAAAAAAATTAAAAATCTTTAAATAAAAATATATTTTGATTATTTTTTATAAGAGTTATTTTGGTGACAAAAACTTAAAATTTTTTCCTGCTTAACTATATTGTTATAACATAATAATTTGATATGGTACTGACCATGTTGATCTTGTTTTGGTGATTTAGCTTGGAGGGATGAAGAGAGGAAATAAAAGCCTAACCTTCTCTTTAAAAGAGAAGCATAGGAGGGAGTATCAAGGTGGGACGGAATCTGATGAAGCGACCACACCAACTAAGATACGCAAGACATGTGCTTTCAACCGTCTGATGAGTGGTCTCTCCATCTCCACCGTTAATTCAGATTACTTTTCAGGAGATCAATGGTCTTCAAGCTCCGGTGATGAAAGCGGTTTTAATCTTTCTCCGGGGACACCACCTATATATAATCACCGGAACTCAAGTAGACGGAAGGGCATACCACACCGTGCTCCGTTCTGAACTTAACCAAAACGTAAACTAACCATATAGAAAGTGTTACACATTACATATTACAAGATGCGGTCATAGTATTGTAAATGGCTAGTATTGTTTTTCTTTTGAAGCCGTATAAAATATAGATAATGTTAAAAATATCATATACATCGATGTTCCCTTTGTTTATATATATAGGAAATATGTTTGTAGTATTGAAATATGTTTTATATACTTTTATTTGTAAAGACCTGTTTGTGAAGACATATGTGTGTTATTGTTGTTACAATAAAATAGCAAATATACTAATGATTCCAGAACTCCTGTGGGACTTTATTTCAAATGACTCCATATCCTAAAATTTTAAAATCATTTGTTTAAAATACTTGAATTATGAAATTGAATATTTAACACTAGAGTTTACAATCTGTGATGCATAACTTACAAATATAATTGAAAACATAATTTAAGATAAATGATTAAATAATAAGAGACTATGGTTGGCTTTAAACTCTTTTAAAATCAATTTATTGAATAATACCATCTAAAAATATTTTGTGACGTTAATAGGTGTGAATTTTTGGCAAAGTGGTGTTATAATCCCTTTTATAAAAAGAAACGTAGTATTCTTTTGGAAGAATACTATAAATAGCTAAGAGCAATTTACTATAAATAATTACATATATCTTGTATTACTAATTTAAAAAAACTATAAATATTTTTTTTTTGCATAAACAAAAAAACTATAAATATTCCCACGTTGTTTTCATCAAGCCTCATTCTTTAATCTCCAGAATCATGGCTTCTGCCAACAATCAGCAATACGCAAAACTCATGTTTTATATTTTTGTTCTTTATTTTTCAACAACGTCAATTTCAGCTTTCACAGATGCTACAACGGAAAAACCCATCGCAAGAAGTTTGTTACCTTTTCAAAAGAAAAGCGTTGAGATATTAAACTTTGCATTAAACAAAGAAGCTATGAATGTACATTGCAGCTCCACAGAAGATGACTTAGGGTTAAAGCGTGTCCCTTATTTTAAGAGTTATACTTTCGATTTTAGTGTAAACTGGAAAGCCACAACAACATTCCGTTGCCATGTTACATGGCGTGGAGGTGGAGATCATTGGTTTACTGCATTCAAACGTGGGAGAGACCAATGTAGTAAACTTGTTTGGCAGGTCTACGGTGAAGGTGCATTCGAGAAACCTCTCATGCTTTTAAATTGCAATGAAGTAGGTGGCTATCGCCTTTTTGATTGGGATACATAAATTTCTACACAAAAAAATACTACTTTGTAATAGATCAACTAACAATAATATAATTGTTATTATTGTTGCTGTATCATCTTCTAAAATGTAAATACTATGTAAAAGCTATGTGAATTGTTGAAAGAAAATATACTTGTTTCGTACCTTGATACTAAGAAACAAATTCTATATCAATAAAAATGTCAAGTAATTCCTAAGAAAATAACAAAATTTAATAAACTATTGGGGGCCTTAACTATTGCCTAAGAAAATAACAAAATTCAGGAAGCAAATTATTTGCAAATTGCATGGATGGTTTATGATGTCTCATTGATAAAAAGCCCAATTTAAATGGGCCTATGATGTAGGGTTGAAATTAT
Organism: Moricandia arvensis; assembly: GCA_905132765.1. Lineage (NCBI taxonomy): Eukaryota > Viridiplantae > Streptophyta > Magnoliopsida > Brassicales > Brassicaceae > Moricandia > Moricandia arvensis. Next base: position 97,246 of record CAJHQP010001246.1, read on the forward strand.
TGGGGGCCTTTTCTGTTGCCATTTTAGATATTGATGTTTATTTTTTTGTTAAAGATAATGACAACAGAAAAGGCCCCCAATAGTTTCAATACTACATATAGGCCCATTATTTGTTTAAGATGTCTTTTTTTTTTGTCTGTTGTGGATCAGACAGTTTGTTATTGTCTTCATCTGTGATTAAGAAAAAGCCAGAAGATGAAAAAGTTAAATAATTGTAAACTCTTTATGTTTGTTAGTGACTCATTATGCTTCCAGACGTACAGAATATATAAAATATTGATTTAATGTCGCAAAAATAGTATCACATATTTTAAACAGTTGACAAAGAATAATACTATTAAAAACAACAAAAGTTGGTGTTAAAAATCAGCTGGAAACAGTCACTGAATTTCAGGTAGCACGTGTCACGTAGAATCGCTACAATCATGCAAGATTATATTACTACATAAAATCTCAATATGCGTGTAGTAAAGTTGCCAAGCTTATATATATAATATATATATATATATATTTTTTTGGGCAAGCTTATATTTGGAGTATAACGTAATTCGTTACAGTTTTCCGAACAGAAGTTAAATTGTGTGAATAAACTGAGTTAAACGCGTAAATAGTGAAAGTATACTATTAGAAAAGAGAAAACCACCAAAATAACCTCCAACTTTCACAAAAAGGCAAAATAAAACTTGAATTTGAATTTGAGCAATTTAAATCACCAACTTTTTAATATTAGTCAATTTAATCTTACATTTAGATTGATTAAGTCATTTAAACTACTCAAAAACCAACCGTTAATTATTATGAGTTCAACGTTGTCTACATATGTTAACTCTTACACTTAAAAAAATTCTTAAAAAAAGATCCTCTCAAGTAAAGGAAATCAAATATAATTTATCCTAACTTATGACCCTCTTGTCTACACCATCACGTAATCATCTTCCATGCAGATATCACAAGTTATCTTCTTCAAACAGTATCTAGATTTAGACAAGAAAGTATCTAGATTCACCCATGTATCTCTTGTTCCTCAAACCCAAAATTCTCTTCGCATTCAACAATCACTCAATCGAGCCATGACAAAATTGAAGGATGAATGTTGTTAGGCTTGATTTGCGTATTACTAACATTCATACATGTTCGCACTTATTAATCTCACACAAGAGGAAAAAAAATGATTTTTTCCCCTTTGCTCGAGTACCTTTTTCGATAGTTAGGGCTGGAAACTAAATCAAATATTAAAAGACGTCGTAGAACTATTTTATTTGCTTCTATAGATTTACCATTAGATTTTCTTTACCCAAGAATCTTGTTTTAAGATATTTTTTTTAAGTTTAAGAGTTAACAGACGTAGATAACGGTGAACTCATAATAACTAACAACTGATTTTGGAGTAGTTTAAATGACTTAATCAATATAAGTGTAAGATTAAATTGGCCAATATTAAAAAGTTGGTGATTTAAATTGTTCAAATTCAAGTTCAAGTTTTATTTTGCTTTTTTTTTAAAAGTTGGAGGTTATTTTGGTGGTTTTCTCTATTAGAAAATGGTGAAGTTCTTTTTTATTTGGTCAAATTAATGTGAAGTTTTCTTTTTAGTTGCACTTTTTTAGTGGAGTAATTGATTAGGAAGATGGGAGTTATAACTAGGGAGCTATATTTTGTAAGGTACACAAAACACTATCATTAATGGTTTTCTGAGCTCACTGATTATAAATGAAACAAGTTATTGTATCCTGACATTTAATTAATGAGTTAAATATATAGTACTATGGACAGTAAAACAAGTGAGTTGTTATATCTAATAAATACGTATATGGATCTAGAGATGGGGTAGCTAAAACTAAAAGGGTCAGCCCCAACGTGCCTGAGTTTCTTTGTCAATATTTTTCTTGTTCATTGTGTTAGCGTAGGAGTCGGTGCTAAGGAAAGTCCCAAATCATTTAGCTTGAAAGTGAAAGTCGATCCACCGTTATATTCTTTTTTTTTTTTTTTTTTTTTGATTAACCTGGAGGGATCTCAACCCCCAGGGGACTAACCCCTCGGCGCGAGGCAGTCCATTTGGTACTATGGGGAGTTAGATACTCCAATTGCCTGGCCAAACATCACGGCGCATCTGAGGGGAGTCGAACCCGGGACCTCTTAGAAATCCTCGGGACGCGCTCGCCACTCGACCAGTGATGCCTGGTTGTTATATTCACAAATCAAATTGCTATCAAATTATCCAATTATCAAAGTATTCAGTCGTCCTTCTATCACTGTCTTTAGTCAGATGGCGTGTTGTATACACACATACACCTGCTGTGTATATAGTACATTCATATCTCTGATCTCATATTCAGATAGAATATCACACACACCGAAAATATATAAGTTTTGCATGACATATTAGTCACACATGACATGCATGCGTTTGATAGGAAGTACATACTGACATTTATGGTGTTAAAATTGTTAATGTTATAACTTAACATTACTAAATTTTAGGACGATTAAAGATATAATATGCAGATTTACAGAACACTAAAGCGAATATAAAATATAAAAAATATAATTTAATGAGATGTGTGAAACCAGGTAAAACTTAGCAAATTGATTTTTCCATACATTTATGTTTAATACTACAACCGTTTTGCGTACGAAAACAACTTAAAAGAGAATGATGACTTTGCCCGTATGAATTGCACTATAAAAGTCCCAAAGTATCTAACACGTATTTATAGCAGTAATTAATGGATACACACAAATATATAAATTTATAACAAATACTATATAAAATACAAAAGTTGGACAGGTTGGCATAATAATTTATGGGGACAGCTCTCGTGGCTTTGCATTTATGACCACTAACATGCAATGGCACGGATGCATGCATATTTTAGTCATATACTTGTTAGATTCTTCTACAATTTTACTTATTTAATACTGCAGTTTAGTGTATTCCATTACATCTAATTCTTAATTTTTTGTTGCTGTGAACTTCGAATTTTCACATTATAAAAAGGGTTTAAAATTTTAATCACCTGCTGACAAATAAATGTATTAGGTCGACATTTATTAATTTATATGAAAGGTATTGTCAGTTTCTCGTATGGGAGTGATCGGAACATATTTATTGGTATCCAACCTCACCACCCCATGTCAACTCTTATGTAAGTAATTTGTCCCCACTTAATTAGGTTTAAGTTGTTTATTAGCTCAAATGCATTAACTTCCTCGTTTCCAAACTCTTTCTTCTGCATTATTTTATTTCAGGAAACACTAATTAATTAATTAGCAGTATTTCCTAACCATTTTCGTTTTGCAGGAAATGTATTAATCTATTATCGTTTTCTTAAGCTTTTTTCTTTTTTTTTCTTAAGCTTTGTGTGCTTGCATTCATATTGTTCTAATAATATTTTCATATGACAAAAAAATGTAGAAAACTTGTGTATTGTACACCAAATCCACACCTACTTTACACCATTATATAGCAACATATAAGTTGAATTAGGTTAACGATCTTCTTAGTTGCATGTATCTCTCTTTATGGTTCGTACATTTCTTTAATTGAGCTTAATTTTTTTTTTGCATTATATTTTTTGTAGGTCTAATTTATGAGTGATAGATTCTAATCACACTGCAAGAAAACAATGCCATAAATATGAAAACAGAGGAGATATGCAGATATAAATTAAAATACTGTTGTAATAATAAATTATAAATATATATATGGAACATTATAATAATTACTAATATTCAGATCTTAACAATTAAATATTGTGGGGTAAAACTCACTTCATTTGCGTCAGAATTCCCGGGGAAAATAAACAAAATGTCGGTTTCACTTCATAACTTCTTCACTCATTTTCCCGGAAAGCTACAAAGGCATTCCTTTTTGAGGTTCTGAAGTCAAGTCACAGAACGCACAAGAGTAGAAGCACAAAAATAGCTGGAGCTTTAGGCTATTTTTGTATTCTTGAAACATGATCTTGACTTTCTGATAAAGGATAATTCTAATATTCAGAAAGTGTGAGAAAAATGTTGGCTCTGATGAATTGTGCTTCTTCATCTTTTTCATCCTCTTCATCATCATCTTCTTCTTCTTCTCCCTCTACTTCTTCTTCCTCTTCATGTTCTCCAAGGTAAATGATTTCAATTTGTGTAAGAGATTGTAACTTTGTACATGTTCAAGTTACATGAAAGTTCATATATGCTTCTTTGCTTGTAGGAACAGAGAGAACATGGTTCTGCAGACTGGTGTTGGTGTGTCATCTCCAAGTTTCTCTTCAGACACAAAACTTGTACTGTTTCAAAATCATCTCAATTTTTTATATTCCTTTTTTTTGTTTTTTCCTAAAAAAGCAAAAAAACTTTCTGAATATGCAATTTTCTTCAGGTTTTAAATGGTTTGATGTAATTCTAATGAATATTTGTTATTATTTTCTATTTAATTGCAGATTGATAAGAGTATAATTACTCACAAAAGCTCCAACCTCTGTCTCATCCCAAAGGTTTTGTTTATAATTCAGTTTTAAAATATACTTTCTTGTTTTGCTAATGTTTATTGACAATCTTTAATTTTAAACAGTCTTCAGAAGAATTGAAGAAGGAGATTGCTTCAATAGAGTTAGAGATTCTACACATGGAACGTTATCTATTGTCACTATACAGAAAATCTTTTGAACAGCAAGTTTCTTCCTTGTCTAACCTCTCTGCACCAACGTTACATCGTTCAGTGACTACTTCACCATCATCACTAACTCTCTCAAATAGCTACCAAGCTTACGAGAAACCCATCTCGTATCCTAGCTTGAAAGCGTTATCTTTAAGGGTAATTTAAACCTAAAGTATTTATAACAAATCAATACTATCCAAAACTGACTTGTTTATGTGTGTTTTTTTTTCAGGAAGGGACAAGAGAAGTATCTGGTAAGCAGAGTCTTGGAGAGCTTCTTGGATCATCTCATATAGTTGATGACCACAACAACTTTATAAACCCGAATAAACTCTCTGAAGATATCATGAGATGCATATCTTCTGTGTACTGTACACTTTCAAGAAGCTCATCAACAACAAGAAGAGACTCATCAGCTTGTTTCTCTGCTTCTCCTCTTTCATCATTGTCGAATTCATCAACCATTTTCTCTTCAAAATCCGAGAAATGGAGCCTGCATTGCGCTAGTGAGGATCATCTGATGAATCATAGTCAAGATCAAGGCAATGTTTTGCCTTGTGGTGGTCTTGTAATAGACGCTCTTAAAGTACACTTGGATGATAGTAGTTTCAGTTACGCTGCTCTTATGCTGCAAAACTTCAGGTAAACAAATTTGGATTATATTAGATTTTTTGGTTACAAAACCTTTTTTATTTAACGTTACTGGTGTGCAGATCATTGGTTCAGAATCTTGAGAAAGTTGATCCGAGTAGAATGAAACGTGAAGAGAAGCTTGCGTTTTGGATTAACATCCACAATGCTCTTGTAATGCATGTAAGTAAACAAGATCTTGTATTTTCATATTATCATCAACAATGTTCTTGTGATGCATGTAAGTAAACATTTATTTGTTTTTTTTTCTTATATTATAATCTTCTTATTTGCAGGCTTATTTAGCTTATGGAACTAACAACCGTGCAAGAAACAGCTCTGTTTTGAAGGTTTTAATCCTTTTTATATTTATATATATATATATATATATATATATATATATATTTAACAAAAAGAATCTTATATATTTCATTATTAGACATAACATTTATGTAATTTTTCTAAGCAAATTCTCTTTATAAAAAAACAGGCAGCTTATGATGTTGGAGGCTGTCGCATAAACCCTTTCATCATACAAAGCTCAATCTTAGGAATCAGACCTCATTACTCATCACCATCACCTGTATATACCATCTCATATTTAGTTTCACTCTCACCTTTTCACCACATCATATTAAACGCTTAGTTTTTACATTATGCAGTTACTCCAGACACTGTTTTCACCTTCAAGAAAGTCAAGAACTTGCAGTGTTAGACACGTTTACGCATTGGAATACCCCGAGGCTTTAGCTCATTTCGCTATATCTTCAGGAGCATTCACAGATCCCACGGTAAAAAAATTAGTTACCAACTCAACTCTAAATGTTTACTGTTTTTCTAACAGTAAATAAATATATGGTTAGGTTCGAGTTTACACTGCGGATAGAATCTTTCGTGATCTAAGACAAGCAAAGAAAGAGTTTATTAGAAGCAATGTACGTGTTCACAAAGGGACAAAGATATTGTTGCCAAAGATCTTTCAGCATTACGTTAAAGACATGTCCATGGATGTGTCTAAGCTCATGGAAGCAACAGCTCAATGTTTACCTGAGGGTGCGAGGAAGATTGCTGAGAAATGTTTGAAGGAGAAGAAGAGTAAGAGTTTTGAATGGTTACCTGAAAACTTGAGTTTCCGGTATGTTATTGCCGGAGAATTGGTCGGAGGAAGAAACAAGACCTCATGATGGTCTTATTACCTTTTTATTCATAGAAGTTTTGTTGTAGGCCTCATGGTGTGATTAAATAATTTAAATTACAGTTAGTGTTTGATTTCAAATTTTTGTATTTCAGACTGGTGTAAAGCAAGAGTTTTTCAAGTGAAAAATTGTAGAATAGAGTTTGTTTGCATGATCCTATAGTACCATAAATTGAAAATTTAGAGTGTTATTGGTATATTTTTATTTTCATTTATGGTCAACTGTTATAGGTTTATTTATTTTAATCAATTTAGAAATTTATACAAATTTATAAATAAATTTATAAATCAAGAAATTACTGAATTCCATATGTAATATATATATATATATATATATTTATTAATATTAATATAAGTTTGGATGTCCATTATTAAATTTTAATGTTTAATCAACTTTTTAAAAATCCACTGAAATCCATTATAAAATTAAAATGATAGGTTTAACTTTTGAACCGGATACGTGAGAGATAACCAATAGATCAAACTGGGGCTTAAAATTCGAACTTTAATACGTGGGCCTATAGCCATACTGTTAATGGGCCTATTTACTCATTCTATATTTAGGTTTAATAATCAACAAAACACGATCCAGATCCTAATTTAGAGTTTGGTAATAATATAGGGGTCTCTAGTTAAAAACGTTGCTTTGCTTGGTCTGTCTGAACGCCGATGATTACTTTCCGGTGAGAGGAAAAAAAAGTTAGGTTTTTAATGGTTGAGTAGAGACAGAGTAAACAAAGAAGGAAGAAACTTTCGATACTTCACACTTAATCATTGATCAGACGATAGTGAAGATGGAATTGGAGCAGCTGGAGAAGTCCGTGGAAGCGAACCCAGACGACCCTTCTCTGCAATTCGAGCTTGTACGACGATTATTGACTTCAATTTTCTCATATGTGTTTGATTCTCTGCTCATGAATAAGAAAGTTTGGAACTTTATTTGAAACAGGGTTTGTATCTGTGGGACAACGGTGGAGACTCAGAGAAAGCGGCGGAGCGTTTTGTGTTATCGGCGAAGTTGAACCCGGATAATGCTGATGCGTTTAAGTACTTAGGGCATTACTATTCTCGTGTGACGCGGGATTATAATCGAGCTGCTAAGTGTTACCAGAGAGCAGTGTTGCTAAACGCTAATGATTCTGAGTCTGGAGAAGCTTTGTGTGATTTGTTGGATGGACAAGGGAAAGAGATTTTGGAAGTTGCGGTTTGTCGTGACGCGTCTGAGAAGTCTCCTAAGGCTTTCTGGGCGTTTTGTAGATTGGGTTACATTCAGGTTGTTTGATTGTTTTCTATGTGCAAGTTTCTCTTTTTGATGTCTTGTTTGCTAATCTATGAATTTGGATTGGATTGTGTTGTAGCTTCATCAGAAGAAGTGGTCTGAAGCTGTTCAGAGTCTTCAACATGCTATTAGAGGTTATCCTACAATGTCTGACTTGTGGGAGGTAATTGCCCTTTTCTCTTTCTCCTGAGGTATATCAAATGATGTTACTTTAGTAACGAATTTGACAAGAATCTTTTTTTTGTCTGTCGTTGCAGGCTCTGGGCCTTGCTTACCAGCGACTTGGAATGTTTACTGCTGCTATCAAGGTAAGAACACAGTTTCTTGAAGTGGTTTTGGGTTAGTTGTTGATTCTGTTGTGACCTTAGTTCTCAATGTTCACAACAGGCGTATGGCCGTGCCATTGAATTAGAAGAGACCAAGATTTTTGCATTAGTGGAGAGTGCAAACATCTTTTTGATGCTTGGTTCATATAGAAAGGTAGCCACGTCTCTTCATACTAATTTCTTTAGAGAGTTTGTTTGTGGAAGTCTCATATAGTATTTGTATAGGGTGTGGAGCTCTTTGAGCAAGCGCTGAAGATTTCACCTCAGAATATTTCTGCGCTCTATGGTCTTGCTTCTGGATTGCTTAGTTGGTCAAAGGAATGCATAGATTTGGGCGCCTTTGGATGGGCTGCTTCGTTATTGGAGGTTAATAATACTAGCCTCTTCTGCTTATGTCCTGCTCCCATACATATTGGATAAAACCTTACTGCAATAAAAAATAATGGAATTCATTGTAGGATGCTTGTAAAGCTGCAAAAGAGAGCACTGAACTGGCCAGCAACATGTCTTCTATATGGAAATTGCATGGAGATATCCAGGTACTGAGACCTGCCTTGTATTTTACGCATGAGCTTGTTGGTTATGTGCGTTTTGAATGTTTGTTTTGTTTCTTGAGCAGCTTGCATATGCAAGATGCTTTCCATGGTCTGGTGGAACTGAAAACTCAGAATTAACTTTAAAGGCATTTAAAGATTCAATCCTTTCTTGGAGAAGCATTTGTTACTCAGCTGCACTGTCAGCCAAATCTTCTTACCAGAAAGCTCTACACTTAGCCCCTTGGCAAGCCAATCTTTATACTGACATAGCCATAACTTGTGATCTCGTTTCAAGTTTAACCGATGAGACCAAAACATCTAGTCCCTGGTAAGACCTTGTACCAAAACGTTAGTTGGTATTTTATTAGATTTTGATGTGCGCCCTTGTAATAGTCTACAACTCTATCAGGAAGCTACCAGAAAAGATGGCTCTGGGATCGTTATTGTTGGAATGCGACAACTCGGAGTTTTGGGTTGCTTTGGGTTGTATGTCTGATAACAGTGCTTTGAAACTACATGCTTTGATCCGGGCATTGCATTTGGATGTATCGTTAGCCGTTGCTTGGGCTTTTATGGGCCAGGTATGTACCTTAGCATAGTTGTCTTCCTGATTTTGAATTGGCTGTCCTAGCTTTATGAGTGCCTTGTATTCTTGTTTCACCTATGTTCATGGTTGCATTAAACAGATCTTCAGGAAATCAGATGAAATGAAACTGGCAAAGCAGGCTTTTGATTCTGCTAGAAGCATAGATCCTACACTTGCACTACCTTGGGCCGGCTCAGCTGATACTTATGCTAGGTAGATGCTTTTTATATGAAAAGAACCCTCTTTTTTTCTTAACTAAAATGTTGCCTCGTAGACTAATTAACATCTCAGGGAGTCAACATCAGACGAGGCTTTTGAGAGTTGTTTACGAGCTGCGCAGATATCACCTGTAAGTTCTGCTTGAACCGTCTCTTACATTCTTGTTAGTGTGATGGCTTTAACAAAGGTTTGAGATCTTCTGTCCAGCTTGCGGAGTACCAGGTTGGTTTGGCATGGCTTGCTTTGCTGCAGGGAAATATTTCATCTCCGCAGGTATGGACACACATATCTTAATAATAGCTACACTATTTTTTTTCATCCTAATTGGCTTTTAGGTAACACGCTCTCTTAAAACTGTGTTGCAGATTTTCGCTTGCATTGAGCAGGCGGTGCAGCGCACCCCTGATTACCCTGAATCCCATAACCTTCACGGGCTAGTCTGCGAGGCAAGACATAACTATCATACTGCCATTAATTCATACAGGCTGGCACTGGCTGCAATGAGTGTTTTCCCCGACAGTTCAGTGAAATCTCATGCTGGAAAAATATCTATCAACTTGGTTAGGTCACTCAGCAAGGTGAGATCCCCAACCTTCTTTCTGTTGTCAACATGTTTTTTTCAATAGCTACTTTGAGATGGGATAAAGTTCAACTATAATCCATCAATCAGTAGAAATGCAACTATAGTACTCATTTAAAGTATCTGTTTTTCAGGCAGGACGATTCAAAGAATCTGTCAAGGAATGCGCAAATTTGAAGTCAAAAGGTTTGTGTTTGCAACTGTTGCTAGCTTTTAGTCAAATGTTTACTAATATCTATTCAAATTTTCCAAAAGGTTTGCTTGATACTGGAGGCTTACAAATCTATGCCTTCTCTCTGTGGAAGATTGGTGAGAATGATTCGGCTCTCTCAGTGGTTCGGGAGCTGGCTGGTAGAATATCTACCATGGAAAAAACCTCAATAGCTTTCCCAATCAGCTTCATCTGTAGTCTGCTTTATTGCATATCTGGACTGGATTCTGCTATCACCAGCATCCAGAAAATGCCGAAAGATTTCTTCAAGAGTTCGAAAATCAGCTTTATAGTATCTGCCATCCATTCTCTTGATCAGAGTGATAGACTTCAGTCCATTGTTGCAAGCACTCGTAGCTATATAACATCACAAGAAGAAATAGTTGCAATGCACTATTTGATAGCACTCAGCAAACTGGTGAGCCTTTTGATCTCGGTTATCATGTTGTCCACTTCGTTTTCGAATGCTTTATTGGTTTAAACTCTGATTTTTGCAGCTGAAAACTGGAGCAGGAGATATCCTTGGATTTGAGAAGGGGATTGCTCACCTCAGAAAAGCTCTGCATATGTATCCTCATAGTAATTTGTTAAGGTGGGTGTTTAATCAGTATCAGAGTTCGCATAAACGCTGATCAATCGTTGTAGGTTTTAATTTTGTAATGATATGTTGTTATTGTAATCATAACTCGGAAATATAATTTTCTGGAATTAGGAACCTGCTTGGATATAGTTTGTTAGCTGGTGAAGGAACGAAAGAGGTCTGTGCTGCTAGTAGATGCTGTATTATAAATGTCTCTGAGTGTGGAAACAAGGAAAGTTTGAAGTCCGCTTTGGAGGTCCTTGGTGGAGGATCGGTTGCTTGCAATGTCATCGGCAATACAGCTCCAAGGTTCTCTTTTCCAACATGCCATTGTCAGAGTCTGAATGCACCTGTTGTTGTTGTGGAACTGCAAAGGTATTTGAGAATCTTTCTACATCATTTTAGCATTCTAAGAATTTGAAATGATCCACTGCTCATTTGCTTTTAAATACGTAGATTCTTGCATCAGGAACCTTGGAACAGCGATGTGAGATACTTGCTTATTCTGAATCTCATGCAGACGGCTCGTGAACAGAGATTTCCTAGACAACTTTGTAGTGCTATTGAGCGTTTAATCTCTGTGGCACTCTCTGATGAGGCATGTTCGAAGGAAGGTGAATATCAAAAGTTCCAGCTTCTGCTTTGTACTTCTGAGATCAGTTTGCAGAAGGGAAATATAGCAGAGTGCATCGACCAAGCTCGCAAGGCTTCTTCCCTTTTGCTTCCACGTAGCTGCCTGTTTCTAGCACATTTGGAGCTATGTCGTGCCTATGCAGCAAAGGGGAGCACTGGAAACATGCAAGAGGAATACAGAGCGTGTTTGGAGCTCAAGACTGACTCAAATATTGGTTTGATTTGCCTGAAGCTCATAGAATCTCAGTTTGATCTGGAAGCTGATACTAACGTCTTAGAGATGATGAACCTACAAGAAAGCCCAAATCAGAAGAATAATTCATGGAAAGAGTGGATGGCTGTATACAGTCTAGCTCGTGGCTTAGTTTCGTTCAGGAAAAGAGACTTTTCCTCAGCGGAGGAGTTCCTTGGACAAGCTTGTTCGTTGGGTGATTCAGAGAGTTGTCTACTTCTCTGCCATGGGGCTGTCTGCATGGAGCTGGCTAGACAGACTAACGACTCGCATTTCCTCTCACTAGCTGTAACGAGTCTAAGCAAAGTTCAGTCGAGTTCCTTGACTCCTTTGCCTATTGTGTATGCTTTATTGGCTCAAGCACATGGAAGTCTTGGCTCTAAAGAGAAATGGAAGAAGAATCTTCGTCTTGAATGGTTCTGCTGGCCACCAGGTACTGAATGAGACTGTTCCATCCTTTTTCTTTTATTTTCTTCACCTGACTTTCCACACAACTAACCATGTTTTTTTTTTTAATTATTTCGACAGAGCTGAGACCTGCAGAGGTTTACTTCCAGATGCATATACTAGCAAGAGAATCAGAAGACAGACCTGAAACCGCTTCAGGGATTGAAAGCTGTCAAACCCCTGAAAAATGGGTGCTTAGGGCGATTCACACTAACCCTTCTTGTATGAGATATTGGAACGTCTTACATAAGCTTGTTCAACATCCCATTAGCTAAGAACCAAAACAGAGTAGAGCAGAACAGTTCTGTTCTTTTTTCTCTTTCCTTTTTTCTTGTTACAGATGCTTTGACATTTAATGTTTTGTGAATGTAAACACACTGACTAGAATCCATGGAGTTTCTTCTTTATAACTGGAGCAGTGTTCTAAAAATCGATGCATGTAACTGGGTCTAGACAGTCAAAAATCAGTAGCCATTTCTTGAACAGGGAATGGAAGTTTATTACTTGCAAAGCCATATACATTTATATATTTACTGTCAGCAATCAAACAAAGAAACAAACAAAGCCACAACAACATTGGGTGGGCTGATGCTTAACGCATCATCATAAGAGCAAACTCATCAAAGCTCAAAACTCCATCAGCATTAAGATCAAAAGCTTTGATCATGACTACACAATCATCAGTAGTTCTAGACTCACCAAGCTTCATCAGCATCATCTTCAAGCTTCTAGGAGTAATACAATCTTCTCCCTCAGCAATATACATTCTAAACGCTTCCATTATCTTGCTCTCCTTCTCTTCCTCTGTAAACTCATCACCCACTTTGATCAACTGAGCAAACTCCTCATAATCCAACATCCCATCTCCGTCTATATCAGACAGTTTAACCGCAGCTTCGGCTTCTTCATCAGACATGGACTCCCCCAATGTCTTGAAACTCTTCTTAAGCTCCTCTGCAGAGATTCTACCGTCTCTGTTTGCATCCATGTATGTGAAAACAGCAGCCAAGTCTTTGTTCTTGTCCTCACCATTGCTGTCTGAGGAGAGTCTCTCGTATAGTTTCATGAAAGAGGAAGATAACTGACGTTGAGTAGTCTTCATGATTAACAAGTTCTCTTCTACTTTGTAACTATTTAACAGTTTGATGAGAAGATGGTCTAAATGAGAAATGGTTTCTCTATATATACACATTTATTCAAGTTTCAAGAATAGAATGGGACTAATAAAAAACTAGAAAGTGAAACGTATCAAACGTGGAAGTCGTTGGATCTAGAAGAAAACAAATATTATTAGTCTTTAGATCTAAGAAGAAAACGTATTATTAGTGTTTAGATCTGTGGTAAAGAATAGTATAATAGTTGCAGGTCTCATCTCCATGTTTAAAACACGTTTTTCTTCTTCTCTTTACTTAGTTTAGAAACTATTATCACAAATTTGATGACTTTCACATGTTTTTATCAGTGAATAATTGAATATGATTATACCCCAACTGAACACACACATCACCCAGGGCCTCGTAGTCCAGTGGTACCTGCTCCGAGCTGGGGGGCTCAAACTGAGAGGTCAGCTGTTCGACTCGCGGGGAGGGGGAGGCGTGCCCAGGGCCCTAAACGGTACAGGCAAAGGCTGGCGCCGGACCTAGGTGGTGGGGCGTAAGCCCAACACCTGGTTAATCAAAAAAAATAATAATAATAATTGAATATGAAAGTGTTTTTTTTTCCCTTCACTAATCAATCAGTGAGAACCATGAGCCTGAATGATGTATATTAGTTTGCCTGGTTTCTCATTTCTCAATGTTCTTTTGGTGTTTGATTGATCTCTCTATAGACTCTGTCTTCAAAGTACACACTTAGAAAACTATAATTAATTAGTATTTGTCAAAACAAAAGAGAAAACTATATTTAACTAGTTGGATGCATCTTTAGTAAAATCAACTTCTTTGGATTTTTTATAATATTTCCAAAATCATTGATTGAAAATGATAAGCATATGAATCATAAATTAGATGAGACCTACAATAATATATAGTTGATATAAACTCATCAGTCATTTTATTATTAATTGGTTTTGAGTAGAAAATCCATGAAAACCTGATCTATAACTCCCATAGGAATATTGGTAGTATCAGTATTGTCAAGCTAATAGTAAAATCCGGTGTAAAATAAAACCGATAAAAACCATCATCTCAATATATATATAATTATTTTATTAATTTACAATAAGTCCTATTAGCCAATGGAAAGAGATTTATTATTACCAAGGAGAACTTATTAGAAGATTCATCATATTGTTGCCATTAGTTATGTAAAGACCTGACTAAAAGGTCAATATGAATCTAGTTGTCATATTATTGACTGCACATGCTCAACTTTGTCTTGATATGTGTGCTTCATGGAATAATAGTATGTACACATCTACACAAAAATTAGTAGATGAATCCATATTGCAAATCTCAATATGACACATTCTCTTTGGACCCTGGAGTTTAACCCTTCCTATAATAACCGTTGTAACAAAGATGTACATATATAAAAAGCGTTTTATTGTGTATCAAGCCAACATATATACATCAATCAAATAAGAGACTAAGAGCAGGTTCATTGAGGGTCTCTTAACAGAGATTCTTAACTTTTCTAAAATACGTTTCTTAACTTTTAACTAAGAAAACCTAAGAAACGTCTATTAAATAAGAGTTTTAAGATCCGTCTCTTAACAAAAAAAACTAAAAAAAAAAAAAAAAAAAAAAGAGTCAAATTTGGTTAAGAACCACATTTTAAGAGACGCTGATAAACATAGTCTAAGAGAGAAGCTACAATAACAATGATCACTTAACGCATCATGAGAGCAAACTCATCAAAGCTCAAAACACCATCAGCATTAAGATCAAAAGCACGTATCATAACTCTACAATCATCAGTACTTCTTGACTCACCTAACTTCTTTAACATCATCTTCAAGCTTCTCGGAGTAATACACTCTTCACCTTCATCTATATACATTCTAAAAGCTTCCTTGAGCTCAACCTTCTTCTCATCCTCATCATCTCCTTTGATCAACTGAGCAAACTCTTGAAAATCCAACATCCCATCTCCGTCTGTATCAGACAATCTAACCGCAGCTTCGGCTTCTTCGTCAGAGAGTTGCTCTCCTAGTGTCATGAAACTCTTTTGAAGCTCGTGTGGAGATATTCTACCGTCTCTGTTTACGTCCATGTAAGCAAAGACAGCCTCTAAGTCCTTGTTCTTGTCCTTGTCCTTGTCCTGATCATCGTCCATGTTACGTTGTGTCGACTCTGCTGCTGAATCTTTCCTCTTAGGTGATAGTTTCCGACAGAATTTCATGAAGGGTGAAGATGATTGAGATTGAGTGTTCTTCATCATGATATAGAAAAATATGTTTGAATGAGATAATTGTGACAAATAAGGGTTTCTATTTATAGATAAGCGTGTCGTGTGACAAGTGTGTCAAGTTGCATAATGACGTGTGAGATTAATTGTTTTTAGGTATATGTTGGCGTTTATTATGGGTATTATTTGGTCTTAGTTTCTGTGTATAAAACACGCTTTGCTTTTTTTTTTTATTCTTCCATTTTAATTGGGATAATAAAGGACGAAGCCACTTGTTTTCGACACTTGCGTCAACACGAAATTTATCGGTGGGCGCTTGGAAGCTTCGCTTCTTTCTTATCATCATCTCTTTTTTTTTTATCATTAAAAATTTCTCGATGGAAACATCAATTATAGAACATCATATATTAAATATTATTATTTCAGTTTTATTTTAATTGTCATTCTAGCTTTTTATATACAAATTAAAAAAATATTTAATTTTTTATTTTTTGAAATAAAACATTATTATCTATAAATTTAACTCCATTTTAACCAATTAAAAAATAAAAAAATACATTTTTCATTAAAATCATAAAACAATATGAATATTAGTTACTACATGTTTAACTGATATTTTTTTTTTTTGCTGTTGTAAAAAATTGTAAATCACACGTTAAAATTTAATAACATAATATCAAAAATTGATTTGTTCTAAATAGAAAATCAACATGAAGTAGTTTAACCAAATCAAATTAACATATCGATTAAATTGACTGGATCATTTAGTATGATATTAAATAGCTTTTAATACTGAATTGTTAAAGCCTGATTAACCGAAGCTCTTAAGGATATGATTTGTAACGGAAAATAAGAAATTGTTTCTTTTAACTTTTAACAGAAAAAATTAAGAACTTGTTCTTAATATCTTATTTAAAAACTGATTCTTAATTTTTTCAATTAAAAGTTAAGAAACAACTTTTATTTTTCGCTAAAAATCTCATCCCTAAAAACCCGGTTAATCATGATCTTAGCTTCTTATATTTATAAAAATATAATATTTATTATATCATACATGTTGGTTAATGTATTACAACTTATTAGCTATGTAATTCTATAGTTAAAATATAATAATAATGCTCAGACGTATACCAAAAGAGCTACTTGAAATAGATCAACACCCACCCCCAAAATTTACCAAGAGTAAACGAGATGTAACGCAGCTGAGGCAGCGTTGCAACCCAATATCTAAAAGCGGCCCATTATTATTGACCCGGTCCAGCAATATTCTAGAAACAACAGAAAAACTCATCACAAATCCATCTCTCTTTGAGTGTTTTTGAAGCAAACGTGTTTCTGTACAAGTCAAGTGTTAACATAGAAACACTAGGACGATATTAACATTCACAAGCTCCACTATAAAATCTTAAGTTCTTAACAAATGCATCAAGTAGAGAAGAAGATTGCTGCAATTAGATGAAAGATAGGTCTTACAAAAAAAGCCATGACAAACTTAAAAAGAAAGCATTCACTACTCTCACCCTTGCTTGCTTATATATCACATCATTTCTACTACAAACCATCTGTAATATATTATATATTCATATTATTCTATATATACTTTAAAAACTAGATTCTTATCTCAAGAGTTAGCATAGCAACTTAGAAGACCTTAAAGAACATAGCTGGCTTTGTTGTTCTTGATCAGTCTATCTATCTCCTGTGTCTGTTCTCTCTGCCTTCTCTTAAGGTTCTTCCTCTTCTGTATTCTACCTCTGCATCAGAGCTTGAGATACCAGTGGGATAGCTTCTGCTACCCTTCACAGATCCTACTCTAGATAGTAAAGCCTCTTCATCGGCATGGATTCTGTTTCTTGGTTTGTGATCTAAGCCACACACAAAATGAAACACTCAACAGACAATGAAGCAGCTCATAATGTAATGTGTGATGACAATAACTCACCTTTGTAGCCATTTGATGATGATTTTGGTGAATCAAGACCAGCTTCTGATTTGGAGCTCGTCTGACTCAGCAAATTCGCTTCTCTTCTAAGAAGTTTTTGTCCCTCACTTGGTGAGTAAGCTGGTTTGAGTAAAGACTCATCCATCACATCATTGATCTCTACATACTGACTTGTTGTAATCACTTCATCTGCACTAAAACCAAAGGAAGCCCTGTAAGCTTCTAACTCCTCCATGTCTTGCCTCGTCTGCCTGTTCTGGCTTCCATATCCATTAGCAGGATACACATCTGAGTCCTTGGACACGCTTAACCTTCCACCGTTTTGAGGAACAGAAGGGTCATGATCCTGGTAAAACTTGGCGAATGTTTCAGGACAGAAGAAGTTTGTCTCTTGCAAAGGTGTCGAGACACCAGTTTGTGGGGACAACAACCCGTCTCCTGAAGCCCTAGAGATTGGTGATCTAAGAGCACTAGCTGGACTTCCGGGATAAAGAGAGTACGTAGAGTTAAGATCATTGTAATGGCCTTTACCAGAGCTCTTGAGATCCATGGATGAAGTCAAGAAACGAGCATAAGGCACGTCAGGTGAGGAAGGAGTAGTCAAATGCGCAAGCTCCGGAGGAGGAGTGAAAGGAGCAGTGGATGGCTCAGTGGTGTACGTAGAGAAAACAGGAGGTGAGACTAGTTGAGTCTCATGAGCATATGGTCCAGTAGCATACATACTCGACGAAGGACCTCCAGGTGAGTTAGCAGCTAGTGATAAGTAGCAGTTGTTCGGTGACTGAGCAGTTGAAGGAAGAGCAGAGTTTGTGAAGGAAGCAGGAGAAGATGGTGGAGCTAAGTATGATAAATGAACTCCTCCTGTAGCTTGGTTACTTAATACACCAGGTTGGTGAGCTCCATTGGGTTGTGAAGCTGAGACATTGCCACCTTCTGGAATGCGAGACGCTGGTACAATTCGTTTTCCACCTTTTTGTGACTTGAAACAAGAGAATACTCCCCACCTCTTCCTCTGCAAAACACACACTTTAGTGTAAGCTTCAAGGCCAATGAGCTTAAGGAACATGAATCAAATGTTTCTAGAAGACAATGAGATGCTTATGTTTTCTCAATAATGGTAATCTAAGATAAAAAAAAAAAAAAAAACTATAAAGGTTTAATTTTTATTAGTTTGAATGATTAGTTGCATAGTAAAGATGCCAACTTTGTGTTCAATTCTCAATTCTCAATGATCACTTAGTGTAAACACTGTTGGGTAACGCTGACAAGAACAGAATGATCAAAAGGAGGAGACTTCAACATAAACACTGATGAACATTGCTCCCATTAACTAGATTAGGGTGAATAGTCAGATCTAATAAAGCAAGAGAAGACGAACTTAGCAGAAACAAAAAAAAAGAGGTTCCAAATCTGAAGAGCTTAGATTTGAGAGACTGAGCTAAGTAAAAACCCTCAGAAGAACTCGAATTTAAAACGAAACAGAGAGAAACCTGTTCCTGATGCTGAAGAAACCTATGCTGCTCTGAGCCCATTAGGTTTGTGTCTGTCTCTGTTCGTCAAAAAATCACTCCTTTTTTGTATCTGAGCAGAGAGGGTTTCAGGTTAAAGAAGTAATCATCTTAGTTTTCACAGTTTATTGATACGATCTAGAAACTACATAAAGAACAATTTTTATTAAAAAAAACTAAAGAAAAGGACTGAAAGTTTGGTTTCAGACAAAGTTGATAACTTTATCACTTAGAGTGGGAGAGAGATTAAGGGAGAAATATTAAGACAAATCTGCACTGCTGCAAACGGCATGAACAGATATATGATCGTTACCCAAAGGAAAAGCATTTCTTATTTTTAATCAACTCAGAATAGAACCGGTTTTGTATTTGGTCTAATCCGGTACTGTTTTAATTTCAGTCTAACTTTTACTGTTGTAAAAGTCTCACATCGGATAAAACAACTTTTTACTTCATGTATATATAAGTTTACTTAACAAGTATCTACCGTCGAGCTTAGTGACGCAAGCTTGTGATCCAAGTGGAGACGACAAGGTGATGGGATGTTGTCCCCCGGCTTGCCTGGTGAACTGGTCTGGTGAAGTCTCTCTATGTTACTGATCCAAAATTCAAGGAGTTCGTACTGTAAGTTTTATAGACGTTAGTCTCCTGTTCCGTAGAACGGTAGGAATATTGGACCAACGACCTCAAAACCTAACTAGACCTGGTAATCCGGTTAAAATTGGACCATCACTTTTGCTATTCCTTTTGATATTCCTTTTTCTTCGAGTTTTTACTAAAACCATCTAAAAACTACACAGGAATAAAAAAGATCAAAGGTTTTAGAAATACAAAGTTGATAACTTTTTTCACAGGAAAAGGCAAATGAAAATCTGCAGTGATGAAAAGATATGATCCTTACCAAAGGTAAAAACATTTTTCTATTTTTAACCAGAACCTCAGAAAACAAAAAAGCTCAACCAAAGAAAAGAGGAAAAAGAGCAAAGTGAAAAGAAAAGAGAAAAAGAAAAATCTCTGCTATTAACATTAAAAAAATACTTTCTCTCACCTGTTTTATTAGGCCTTCAAGAAAATAATAAAAAATATTAAATTTTTAATTTATCTCTTTGGGAAAAAACTGGAAGTTATCAAGGTTTGTCAAAAAATACTTAAGTCGGTCATTATATGAACAGTTTAAAAGTTTGATTCCCCTGAGCACGTGAAGGACGTACATAATAACGTTTTAGGAACATGAAAAAAGTTTAAAAAATATCAAATTTTTGTTTTGGTTTGGTCTATAAGAACACGTCCAAAATCGCTGAGTCAAGCGGCTATATTGAAGTTAATAAATGAAAATACTTATCATTAAAACTTAAATTTGTTTAAGATAAGTCAGTTGTTCCCATTTCTTCTGCAATTATTTATCATCATTGAGGGGATTAAATAAATAAATAAAATATAAATATGATTTTTTTCCCTAAAATATTTTGTTTTGATCTTTATGAATTGTCTTTAGATTTTGAGGTTTCCAATAAAGCAGAAAAGAGGGCCTAGTAATAGTATGGTGGTACCTAGCTGTTGTAGGATTTGGATCTTATTTGAGGTCTCTAGAATAATATACTAATGGGACCTATCCTTCTCATTCTTTTGAGTTCTTCTAAACATTTTACTACAAGTCATTTCAAGCTCCATTGAATATAACTTATCTTTTATCTTAATCATTAACTCATAGACCACATGACATGCGCGTTCTTGTATTATGAGTTACAGGTATTTTCTATGAAAACGAAACATTTGGAAACTGGTCGTTGCTAGACCTTTGATGCCATTAAACAACCTTGATGCCATTAAACTATAGCATATAAAACAAAAGAGGTGTTTTGATATAAAATAAAAATAGTAATGAGAACACATGATCTGCATCCAACATTAACACGTTATAACAAAAAAGTGTAGTCATTTTCATGTGGTATTCAACATTAATCACATTCTTCAAAACCCCAAAGAATAAAAGCATAACTGTACACAGAATGGCACAGTTGTTTCTCTGCACATGCATTAGACTGTATGGTTGATGCTTTGTCCCATGTAAACCATACACAGAAGAACACTAGGGTGAGAACCTGTATCTAACTCAAACACTGAGATAAACCTGAAAAGGATCCAAGCATTTGCAAAGGAACTTGGCACTAATGCTTCAATCAACAGCTTAACATGTTATGTGTTTCCTCCTCCTTTCATGTAACAAGTTTCTGGCATCTCAATGGTTATTGTCACGATTATAGCAACACATTATCATCTCAAAAGAGCTTTTTCATATACTTACAACATCACTTATAACAGACGCAAATTCACATTAAAGCACTCAAAACAAAAGGAAAATAACAGCTTTTACATAGTGGCAGCACAACTGCAATATCAACATACTAAGACTGCGAGTATGTATACATATTACTAAGAGACACCTCCTGATTCTCACCTGAATCAGTCATAGCCAGTTGAAGTGTGTTTCTCTGCGCCAGGTGGTGGTGCGGGTCTCGGGAAGTAATAGTTGAATTGCTCATCTCCGAGTTTAGGTTCCTCCACGTAGGGGCTCTTCTGTTCCTAACGGTTGCCATACGAAGTAAAGAGCTTATAAAAATTGCATTCAAGAAGAGTTTGTTCTTTTATCTAGAAGAGACCATGACTAAATCATGAGTGTTTCTACCAAACACACAAGCATACATGTTGTGTAAGTTAGATAAAACAGTATTATTCTCCATTGCTGAGCGAAAAGGTTTATGTGAGAAGATACCTGAGTACCAGATGTGGAGTGAGACGCTTCCTTGTAGTTTGGAGAAGTAGAGGCATCATCATCGTAGTCTCTTCCATTCTCGTTTAGTTTTTGAGGTTCAGGATCACTCTCACTAGCTGTCTTCGCTCTCTGTATGACCAGTAAGTTAAAACCCTTTAATCAGTCTTTCTACTTAGATTACAAAACACATCTGAATTAAAGACGCGTAAGACTACTAGATATGAAAACCTGGAAGATCTTCCCCAGAGTTTTTAGCCCTCTTGCCCTTGCACGAAGCTCCTCTCTTTTGGCATCCGGATCTTGAAGAACCTAGACAACAACAAGAAGGTTTACAAAACTAAATAAATTGAACTAAGATTGGCAGATAGTGGAGAGGAGGATTGTGTTAAGGTAGACAAACCAGCTGACAAACACGGGAAAGAGTAGCTTCTATATCAGCAACATTGAGCTTCCATAGAGAATCAACCATCACTCTTTTATGCGACTGAAGATATTCCTCAATTTCCTCCTCTGTATAATTTACTTCACCATTTAGCTGCTTTTTCATTTCCTCCTGCAGCTGGAACAAAGCGAATGCACCTAGTATGACAGTAAAACAAAACAAAAAATTTACATGTCTTGCTTCATAAGAGAGCAGACCAGATTCTATAAATCCAAAGTAAGCATGAATTTAATGAAGTTACATTTGTTTATTTCCTAAACCACTAACCTGTTGCAGCAGTTAGTTGGGATTTGATGTAGTGACCTTTGTTCCTAACCCATTCAGCAACGAATGGTACTCCGAGAAGGAGAGCTTTCTTCCCAAGTTCTTTTGATGCTTGTCTTACATATATATACCCAATTGTATTCAACATCTCCACACCATACGCTGAAGAAGACACAAATAGAAGGAGGTGGTGAGGCTCATTTAAGATAAGAAACAGGGAACAGTCTAGAGAATATATATTACCTGCCTTGGAGAGCCTAACCATTTCAGCTTCAGCGTTGGTAATAAACTCATCTTTGTTTACCACATATTCGTTAAGGCGGTCTTTGAGAATCTGAGCAAGCTTATCTTCTCTTTCTTTCTGAACAGTCTGAAGCAAAACACAATCCAACATTCTTAGCACATTTTGTACAAGGAAGACCTGAGAGTTTGAGGAAAACTTACTCTCATTTTCTCTTGAATCTTTTTGGTATCAAACATATCTCCTTCAGTGACGATATCAAGGGAAGCCATTGATGCCATAGCAAGCTGTCCTATGTATCCTTCAAAAAGTTCGCTACCAAATAGCATTGCAAATATTTCCGCAGGATCTATGATTGCATCACTGAAAGGATGAACACAAAACACAGTTAACACCAACCAAAAGGAACCAAATACTTTAAGCACACAAGAAGATCCATCTGACTAGACTCCACAAGAGAGAGAGAGAGAGAGAGAGGGAGAGACTAACGTTGAGATCCCAGACTTCCCAAATGCATCATAAGCTTGGCGTTGTGCTGTATCACTTAGCACTTGATAGGCCTCTCCCAACACCTGAATAAGCATATACTCTTTCAAAAACCACTCAGAACATCAAACATGGTAAAAAAAACAAAACTCTAGTCTCTAGGTCAAACAACGAGATAAAACCTAAACTTGGTACTAATGGTTTCAGGTAACACCCTCTATGTAACAACACACAAGCTTAACAGTTACTATCACCAAGTAAGTTTTTCTAGAATCTGATTCCAACAATGAAAATTAACTTTAGAAAATTGAACTTGCCTGGAAATTGTGTGCAGCTTGAGGATCATTAGGGTTCTTATCTGGATGAACTTGCCGTGCCTGCGTAAGAATTTAAACAAAAGAGTCAACAATCATTATACTTGTTCACATCAAGCATTCAAGCTTCAAACTTTATCCTCAAATTCAACAAAAAAGGTCTCTTTACATACATGAGAACCAAGAAAACAGCAAAACAGAAACCCAAAAATAAAAAAGATAAAAACTTTAACCTTGATGTAGTAAGCTTTCTTGATCTCAGACTCAGTAGCAGTTGGGCTAACGCCGAGCACATCGTAGTACTCTGTTTCCTTCACCATCTAATCCAAACCGAATCTCACTAACTCAGATCCGCCGGAGATGAAAGCAGCAAAATTTACACAGAAGAACACAAGAAACTAACTTCTCTTCTACTCTTGAGCACTTCAAAATCAAAACTTTCCTCTTCTTCAAAATTACTTTCCTTTTTTGTTTGTTTGGTCCAGTCAAAGAAAGAAAGACTTTTACTTTCCTTAAAGGTTTCAATTTGAATCGGCCAAAAAAAAAGAGATGGACTTTATATTATTCTCCAACGCGGTTTTTCGTCAGCTTCTCATTGGATATGAATAATCAAATGATATACATATGTCACTTACCGCGAAACTTAACCGTCTCACAAAAGTCTTAAAGACTACAATAATAACGTATAGTCATAACCTTCCGAGCTAACTAGCAGGTTTGGAACTCATTCTCACAAAGGCCAAGGACCTGCTTGTTCATTAGCTTTCCGAGAGCTTAGTCTGGTTATCACTTCCTGCTTCTGCATTTTTTCTCGAGTCATGTGGTTTGATAGGAGTGCAAGCGATGTTCTTTATCACACAAGAGTAAAGATCAAACTCTGCCTTGAGTTTATAACAGCTTGCTTGTATCCACTTCTCTGCCACACTTGTTGCTACACTGTCTTGGCTATCTCTCTCATGCTCTTCTATGGCTGGTCTTATCTCATCGTACAAGGACGAGAGACGTACTGCTGCTTCCTTCTTCACCTCCTGCAACAATTTGCCAAACACAATCAATCAATACTTGAGAGATATTTGAATTTGAAGCTGGCTAGCAAATAGAATAAGCTTTATGGTTATTTCATTCTATGCACAACATATTATGATCCATTTCTCAGCATACATAACACCCTAAAGTAAAAGAGACTTTTGAGTACCTCGTATTTGAGAACTTCATCTTGAGCTTCTTTGCTTGCTAGTAGCTGAACCACATTTGCTATGTCAACGTGTTTCTGAGCAACATTCTTTGCCTTTCCGCTTGAAAGTGGCCTTCCTCTTTTCCTTGGAAGAGACTTATCACGAACGCGTGATATAACTGTTGTTTTCTGCGATAAATCTTGTTGTGAATCTTGTGAGGTAAGCTTCATATCTTCAGCTGCTTCGGTTTTAACAGTTTCTGTAACAACATCTTCCTCCATAGGAGTTGAATCTGCTGGTTCAACAATCAGAGCAGTAGACTCAAAATGGTTCTCTGTTGCAATATCTTTCTCTTCATTTGGGTTGGACTCAGTATTCTTAGAAGGCTCAGATGTAAGCTCGTCTTCTGCAGAATCATAGACTGGAATTTTATCAACTGAATAACGATCATCACCGTCCTCCCATACATATGTATCCTCCTGAAAATGGTAAAAAGACATAAGAATATGCATAGACCATTTGACAAATAATACTATTAGAAATGAAGACTTACCTGAAAGCCACGAGACTTGGCTCCAAGAAACCCAGAGCAAGAGTCTGCACCACATAGACAGCGAACTTTGGTTCCACCGTACCATTCAAAGTTATAGTCATAAGCCAGTTCTGTCCGTGGAGATATGCTCTCCTTTGCAAAGATTCCAACTCTAACTTCTCCCAGAACATTCCACTTCCTCGTCTCACAATTTGGTTTACTGCAGGAACAAACAGAGAAACGAAACAGTAAGGACAGTTTTCTAGCTATAGATTTCCATCTCGAGGTCGTTGTTTGTTTTACCATGAATGATTTATAAACCTAGCAAGGCTTCCCTTCTTAGTGGCATCGATAGCCTCAGACGCATTGAGAGATATTATGTATGCATCCTTTACACCTACCCATGTAACACACAACTGACACATGATCAAGAGCATTTCAACATTTTAATCGTCTCTTTAAAGTTTCTTTACTCAATACTCACCGTGAGTTTCATAAGTTTGAGCCCTACGCTTTGCTTCTTTCCATGATATTACTTCTCCACAGTACTCAATAATGAATTGTCCTTCCTAAATCACAAACATCAAACACAATCAGTTTATTTGTTCATACCTGATTGAATATTCACTTGAGAAATGACAACACAACTGTTGGATCCTCCTCACCTTGATCTCTTCAACAGCCACAAGTCCATAACCACGACCTTCAGACTTAATCAACTTCGTCTTGGCGTATTCACATTTCTGAAACTTCTGTAACCAGCAAACATATAATCTACTAAGCAACATTGCTATAAGACCACACTACTTCAAGACAAAGATTCTCCACTCTTAACATCATCAAAACATAGAAGCAAACATTCAAACACCCGTTTACCTGATTCTTGCAATAGACACCACAAGGGCAGTAACCAGGTGTACACTCCGTATTGGTTATCACATTCAAGCATCTCTCACCACAAGCACTGTCAGGATCTCCAAAATCAAACTTGCACTCACAGATAGATATATCTTCTTCCTTCTGTTTCTTGTGCCTAGTAACAATGTATACTCTTTAAGTCAACAAGAGTGTAACCAAAAGCTATGTGCTTTAGAGGAACACAACAAAGAAAGGTTCTCACTTTCGATAAGAGAAGTCATTTTGATAGATATGTTCATATTGTGGCAGCTCGTCTCCCTCTTGATCCTTTAAAATCAGAATATTTCAAAATCAGAGAAAAACCAAAATCGGAATCTGACCCATTCACTAGGTTACTGAGAACTTACAGGATCACAAGAAAATTGCATTCTTTTTTCGAGATTGAAGAACCGGTTCTCCCAATTCAGAGCCGGTTCAGGGAGAATGTGCGAATCGTGCCACTGCGTACAAGACTAATTAGGGATTTACTGATCTCTGGGATTTAGTATCGATACAAACATTGGATAAAGGAAGAAACTTGCGTGTAGAATAGAAAGCATAGGCCAAAAAAATGAAGAAGCT
>CAJHQP010001247.1:0-123790 GCA_905132765.1 Moricandia arvensis
AAATATCATAATAATAAATCAATGAAATGGTCTTACTATGACTTTTGCCTAGTAGATTTTTTTTGTATTTCTGTTTTAATAGAGAAGATAAAGGAAAACATTTCAAAAAGTTTCATAAATAATTTAAGTTAGGAAACTGACCATTTCTAAACATCCAATATGCATCAATAAAATAGCATTTTGTCTCTAAATATCACTGATAGATGCGTAGTCCAATGGAAACTAGGTGTTTTCATGCATCACGTACAAAAATAAAATTTTAAATTTAAATTAAATTTAAAACTAATTCAATAGAACTAGTAATTTAGAAGATTGATTAACGTTATCTTTACATTGAATAATATATTTAAATATAATTTTAAATATTTTTACTATGTATATATATTGTTATTATAATTGCCTTCTTGTAGTTTAAAAATAATTAAATATAGTTATAAATATTTATACAATTTTTTTCTTTAATATAATGTGATTTATATTATTACAATATTTTAAAAACTTTTCAAAATATCTAAAATGAATTATCCATGTTACTATAATCTTTACATCATATAATAACTTTGTAACTGCAATATTTTGTTTTTAAAAGAATAAAGTAATGAACTTTTAAAATTTAATATGTTTTTAAGATAGATTAAATTTTAGAAATTTGAAGCACATATAATTTTGCTTAAAAGTTTATTTGAGAAATTCAAAACATTATAAATGTTAAAATATAGAGCACTCTTTTTATTTACAGTATCTAGAACAATTTAGTTCTGAGATTATCAATGTTCATTAAGATGGATAATTTTTGGTCTGCTCGTATGGCTGACACGAAAGGAAAGAGGGCTATTATAGATGACGATGACGAACCGATATAACTAACTGATCAAGATGATTTTCATATCATTAAGGATTATCGTCGTTCTCTAATTGGGAAGATCCTAAATCCCAAGAAACAAAAAGTGGAAAAACTCATTAATACCATGATCTCTCAATGGGAGATGCATGATAAAGTCACTGCAAATGATTTGGAGAATGTGAAGTTTCTGTTCAACTTCGCCACTGAAGAGGACCTAAAATCGGTCTTATGCAAAGGGTCTTTTCACTATCATTTTTGTATGTTCGCCTCAAAATTATTTGTATAAAAATTAGTAATGTATACTTTAATTCTTAACATTATTAATAATTAATTATAACCACTAAACTTTTAAAAACCAATAAACATACTATTTGAAACATATAAAATAAAACATATTTGAGAAAATATAATAATATATAGTCAATATAACTATAAGTAGTAGAAAAAATGTTAATAAAATAATTTTAATTAAAATGGTTTTAAGAAAACATAACGATAACGATAAGTATTAAAATATGTTATGTAAAAAGTTATTCATGCAATTACGAAATATATATAGTTGTAGGAATTAAAATGAAAAGTAAATAGTATTTTAAGGGGATGAATAGTATACTATTAAATTTGAGAATGAATTATTCACCCCTTAAAATTTGAAGAGATAAAAAGCTGTTAAAATGCAAAACTCTTTAAAAATGAGGAGATAATAAGCTCTTGGGGATGCCCTTAGAAATCAGCTATATGATGTCTATCGGTTTAGACATTTTTGCACCGTATGGACCAACCAATTATACCCCCAAAAATTAAAGGTCCATGTAGATAGTACAAATGGGCGTTGTGCGGAACAATTGACACTTGTATCTCCTCCCATGTCTCCCCAGCCACGGCCACCAGGATATCCGTTGACGAGTCCACTGACATCCACTGAACATATAGCTGTCCAGTATTGACATGACACTAGAGTGGCTAGACAAAAACCGATCATGAACTGGACGTCTTAGGCCACCAACGTCAGCTACAAAAGACATGCTGCCTTTTTTACCGAAGATTGGGCATTCAAGTTTGTAATAGAATTTTGTAATTTTTCAATGTGGAGTGAGACACTGTTTTGTTACTGATCATGTTTCTTGTTTAAGCTGTTATGTCGTGTTTGAGCTGTTATTCCATTAGGTTTTGCAAAATACTTAGACAAAACTAGTTTCTTAGCTTTTGAAAAAAAACTAAGTTATTTTTTCTAAGACAACTCAAATTTTTTGGGAAACATAAAAATGAAACACAATTTAAAATTGTATGAGAAACTCTGACAAAAAGTACGCGTACATTTACCTAGAACAAAGAAAGATTAAAAATTTTGTAAAAAACACTGATTCAAGAGCATCTTTAGTGGTAGAGTATCTACCTTAACTGTTTTGTATATATTATATTATTATTATAAGGTACTTTAAATAAAGTTTAAGTATAAATAAAAATGAACCATTGAAATAATAACACATATGAGAAAAATCTCTCTAATTACTGTTGGAATTTTCTTTTTTTATGTATGTCCCTTCAATTTTTCTTGCATCTCTCTTTTTCCTTTATTTCTTTTCATTATTTTAAAGATGAAAACATTGGGTGAGGTACTCTCACTGCTCAAGTCCTTAAGAAATCAAGCTACGCACTATCTTCTTTATTTATTTATTTATGGGCAAAGCTACGCACTTTCTTTTGTCAATTGTGACATACACAGATTTATGTAGATAAATAAATTGTGTTCCCAATGTGATTTTAATGTTGGACTAAGCAGTTATGGAGGTTTGCTAAATAAAACAAAAATATAAATATATCAAAATGATCAATAAGTAATGTCAAGATACAAACTAAGAAACTAGTCAAGTTGATGAAATGAATGTATTAGTTTGAAAAAAACTTCATACAAAACAAGAAACAAGCCACACAAAGTAAATTTAATTCAATTTGAATATATCAAGCCTCATGTTGACTCAAATATAGTAAAATTATGCTCCTTGGATATATATAGAACACTTATTTTATGTGTACGTGTATACATGTAGGAGATGAAAATAATATTCCATGACTAAACATCAGCCGGATTTTCATTTTCTAGCGGTGTGGAGGTGCCGTCTGGAACTGCCTTTCTGCCTCTTTCAGATCTACTATTCTCTGCGAACTTAAGACTGCCTTCATGCAATCCTTGAAGCTTCTCTTCCTCAGTCCACTCCGCCGCATAATAATGCTCTTCCTTTGATTTTCTACCGTCACTTGTTGGTCCCAGAAACATACTTCCCCACTGTGGAAAATGTATAAATGCAACCAAAAGCGTAAAAATCATCGACGTAATTCCCATCAGCGACAAACCATCGGCAGTGTGGAATCTTGATGAAGAGAAAAAGGCCAATTGAGTTAGACCCGACCCAAAGTTTCCTCCTGCACCGGTCAGTCCTGATATAATTCCTAGAGAGCGGCGGGAGACAAAAGGAACGATGCCGAAGATGGCCCCACAAGCAGCTTGCACACCGAATGAGAAAAGCATCATGGCTAAAATAGCTATAGGAAGTGAAGTAGCACGGCCGAGCCAAACACAGAAAAGACCACCAGAAGTTTGCAAGATCCAAAGGGTCCATAACCTCCCTCTCATACCGAAAAACCTAGCTGACATGTCAGATGCGAAGCCACCGAGAGGACGAGCGAAGAAGTTAGCCATACCAAAGCTGGCTGCTATAATACCGGCTGTATGGAGTTGAAGTTGAAACCTTATGTACATAAACAAAACAAATAGGTCAAGTTACTTTTGATGGAAGATGATACTGAAATCTGAAAAGAAAATTAAGGGATTACTGAGACATGAATTTTGACAGAGTTGGTTAAATTTCAATGTTTGGATATTTGTTAAATTTTGCATAAAGTTATGTTAAGTTTTAAGAAAGCCAATGAATATCCAGAATAGTCTTGTGATTAATAAATTAAATTATAAAACTAAATTTTATTATAATTATAAAATCACACTTTAAACAGAATTTAAAAGTCATCAAACTAGTAAGTATGAATGCAAACCTGTCGAAGAAATATTCTGAGATAACATTGTTGATGGTCATTTCTATTCCCATAGAAAATCCATAGAGAATGAACAAAACATATGTTCTGTAGTTCCTCAGAGCATACCAAAACACCTACAAGAACAAAACAAATCGTGTTAAAGAAAATATAGAGTTTGAGTGGTCGAAGCAAAGGGAGCAGCAGACTAATTGTGTTTCTTGTTCTCAAATCACAAGGTTTGGTTCTGAGTAAACATATTTTTTTCAGAGTAAACATACTTTTGAGTAATTTTGAATATTTGTTTTGTGATTTACTTGCTTCATTTAGTACCTTGCTGAATTTGTCTTTGGAAACGTCTCCTTTCTTCTGCAGAGTACTTAAGTTTCCATCAGGAAGATCTTGTCCAAGAGTGAGCACAAGAATTCCCATGATGACCTGAAGAAAGCCGGGGATGAAGAACGCGATCCTCCATGCCGTGAAGGGTGTGGCTCCAGCGACTTTGATGACGTGGAAGACCATCGGCATGAGTAACTGAGTCACTCCTCCTCCCATGTCTCCCCAACCACCGGCACATCCGTTGACGAGTCCAATGATCTTTCCAGTGAACATCACACTGGTCCAGTACGAACATGACACGAAGGTGGCTAGACAAAAACCGATCATGAACCGGACGGATAAGTAGCCACCAGCGTCTGCTACAAAAGACATGCTGAACACTGCTGGAGCCGACAGCATTAGGAGAAACGCCGTTCCGTACCTGTTTTATTTTATTGGTTAACCGTGGAAATGTCATGTATACGTTGATCATAAAGTTTATGCATAAAAAAGATTATAAATGATGTGTAGGCTTGACTGAAAACGTCTATGGATATTTCCCAAGCCTAGTAAAACATGATTGGAAAAACTTTTGAACGAGAATTGATAGAAGTTTCTATGGAGATATCCGTTCACAATCTCCTAATAAATTTTTAAAATATCACGATAAAAATATGACATCTCTAAAAAAAAATATGGCAATTTCTGTAAGTTTTCTTTCTTAAAAACTATGAAAATCACGAGAATGTATTTTCCCATTATGATTTGAATTGTTCATATTGGTGGATCCTATATCTAATGCATTTGTTCTAACAATATGTACGCTAGATAATTCTATATTCAAATTGGTTTCACCATTAAACTAATTCTGATATAAATATAAATGCAGTGTAGAAAAATTATAAGTACCTAGCCCCGAGCAAGTCACAAACAGCTCCCATAGCAAGCCTTGAAAAAATGGCGCCGGAAACGGAGGCGACTCCTGCGTTTCCGATATCAGTTTTGGTCAAATCGAGGTTGTCTCTGATGATGGGAACGAGAGGTGCGGCGGCAAACGTGGAGATAAAGCAAGTGAAGAAAGATATCCATCCCAAATGGAAAGCTCTCATGTGTGGTTTCGCAAATGAGAACGGTTTGAACACTTTTGCTTTATGTTCTGTGTCGACCGGCAAGGCAAACTTAGCCGTTGGATCATCAGACTGGACGCTATGGGAAGACCATGCATCTTCGCCATGGTCAGAGAAAGAGAAAACATGTTCCCTCGCGGTCACTCCATGCATGGAGGTTCCAATAGATCCTTCTTCTTCATTACGGTGAGCCATTATTGTTCCCAGGAATTTTGAGAAGAAACCTCGTTCTTGTTTTTCTTACGGCTTTGCTTTTGTTCTTTAGGTTTAATTTTTCATCCCATATATATAACCGTAGAAATGTCACATTATTTTTTTGTAACTGAGAAATGTCGCATGTTCCTTTAAGAAAATTAAAAAAAATATTTGATGGAAGATATATATGGGTAATACTAATATGGGAGTATTTCCAGGCCGGACTCATCGTTTGTGCAAGATTTTTAGTTATATATATGTATGTATGTTTCTTTCCAAAAAAATGTATCGCGCGGCCGGTCTTTTAATTAAAAACAATTGCAACTTGGTAGACTTGACGAAGACACATAACAAAGTGCTAATCGTCTATTAGTAACAATCTATGATTAAACTTGTTTGAATTATTAAAAAATATCCAATAGATATCCATTCAAATGTGTCTTTAAACAACAAATAAAAGTAAAAGGTATCGCCTTTTCAAGCACTTCTTTCACCGGAATACCTTTTAACCAAATAGTTTTGCCTTTTTTTTGACCTGGCTTCAAAATTAAAATGTTATTATAAATTACGAAAACGATTATAATAAATATTTTACCACTGTCATTTTTACCCCCTCTACATAGATCACAACATATAATTCAATATGTATCACACTAAAAAATTCTTGCAAGACCTACTACTATTCTATTTTCATCTATAAACTCTAATTTTAGAGCAAGATCATTTTGAAATAGTAATCTATCATACTATAAAAAGTCTATATGTTACTCTAAACTTGGAGTAAAAATACTTACTTCTCCATTTTAGATTTTCTAGTTACAAAACAATCGTTTATTTTGATATGTATACTTCACCAAATTTATAATATTTTAACTATATACTGGAACAGAATTTTAGTAACAGTAATTTTTATCTATCTAATTAAAATTTTAAAATGCAACAATATCACAACGTACTACGAATTACTTTTATATTAAATAAATTTATTAAACTATTATCAAACATTTGACCAAAAAAAAAATTTGACCAAAAAAAAACTATTATCAAACATATATAGTTAAGATGAAAATTGTATATATTAAAGTAAATATTGGTAACATTAATAATTATATAATAACAAAATATATTTAATATATTTATTTCGGAGTGGAACTTAGAAGAAATACTGGAGCAAATTGTTTTTTGTCGATCAATGCTTTGGCCGGCTGAAAACATGTTCACTTCTAGTCTCACCTGCTCCTAATGCGCCACACAGTACCAGACCTTGTTACGAAGCAGACCATTCTGAAAGTCAATGTAAGAAAACACAAATGGAATTATTCAATGAAGGTTTGTGTACAACTCTTAGTTGTTTAATTTCTCTTTCATGGTCGGCCCATGGTCTTACAGCAGACGCATCACATGCTTCACCACATTTCTAATCTACAAAGCAAATCATATTACACTCATTTTCACAATAAGATAGATCATATATAAAAGAACAAATCTCTCAAATAGATTTTTTTTTTAAAGTTTTTGTCACAAAATAGACTTTAAAGAAAATGTCCAAAATATATATTTTTATTTTAAAAATTGTAATATTTTTTAATATTTTTATTTTTATTTTTAAGCCTCACCTCCAAATCCAAACTCCATAACTATAAACCATAAATCTAAATTAGTTAACTCAAGGAGTATCAATGTATATTTACAATTTTTAATAAAATCTATTTTGATTATTTTTCTCTTTAAATGCTATTTTATAGGCAAAAGTTTTTTTTTAATCTATTTTAGTCATTATCTCTATATAAAAACACATCAACACATTCATCGCGTGTATGTATGTGAGGACTAATCATTAGAGCATGTTTATTGCAAGAAACCCTTTAGGGTTCCTTGTTTTTTTTTTGTTTTTTTTCTTTTAAAAAAAAAATAAATTAAAAGCACCAATCGCGGGCCGCCACGTGTCAGTGGGGCCCGCGAATAGTGCAAGAACCAAGGAAAGAGGGTCTCTTATTTAAGGTATTTAAGGGCAGGTTTACTGGGGTCTCTTAGCAGAGGTTCTTAACTTTTCTAAAATACGTTTCTTAACTTTTAACTAAGAAAACCTAAGAGACGTCTCTTAAATAAGAGTCTTAAGAGTCGTCTCTTAACAAATTTTTTTTTTTAAAAAAAAGAGTCAAATTAAGTTAAGAACCTCATTCTAAGAGACGCTGATAAACATGGTCTGGGATGGTTTTTGGGGGATTTAGTGGGTCCCACCCCTTAAGAGACCCACTAAGATCCCCCAATAAACATGCTCTTAGTGAATGTCTCATAACTGTTGTAAATTAAGAGAGAAGAAAAGAGGAATTTCGTGGGTATGCTTTGTATTCTGAATATGCATAAAGCTTACAAGGAGTTCCCTTTATATAGAGATTACAAATAAGTAAATACAACAAGGAAAATGAAAGAGTACAAATCCTAATCAATCTAGAAAAATGAAAATCTCCAAAACCAACAAGGAATATGTTTTCCTTTTCTCTAACCCTAAACCAATTTGGGCTACGTTTAGTAAACATCTATCGACTAGGTTTATGTTTGGGCCGGTAATGGACGGGACGACCATGGATCCATCAACCATGGTCCATCTAGAGGTTATGATAATCCACACGCAATGATTCATAACACTCCCCCTTGGATGTCATAACCGTGTAATACACCTTAGGTGTTGCCTCATTAAAACCTTTGACCAGAAAAAACCCAATGGGATAAAACCATGGTTAAGGAAAAAAGTACAACGTGTATTACTCCTCATATTTCGTACCTCACTGAAGATCTTTCAGTTTTCTCATTCCAATATGATGAATAAGCTTCTTCAATGTTGAGGTTGGCTGAATTATCACTCGATAATCTTGTAATGCTTCAGACTTCTCATGCCTTCTGGGACTGCGTTAAGACATGGACAACTCGTGAATCTTTGCTGTCGACCATTCTATACTTTGGTCGGATGTATGGTCCTCGACCAGTACATGTATGTTCGCTTCACTCGTGGTTTCATTAAGATGGACTTTTAACTTGTGGTCAAACATCACTCATAGATTCTCTAATGTCTCATGGACCCTTTAGACTTGTTGGTTTGGCCATACCATGAATACTTTAAATATGTTGAGTTTTCGACTCAGGTAGATATGAACTATTTTGGCTTTCTTTGCTTATGGACATGCCTTTGGTCCATACGGACGCAATGTTTCTTCTATGCCATCGACCATGCCGTATTCTGATCAAGTTAGGTCATGGTCTTCGACCAAATATACTTTTGGTCATTCTCTTCAACCATTATGGTCCTTATTTGCCATTGATACACATAATGACCTATACTTATATTGCAGTCCCATATGTGAAACTTGTTGGCCAAAATATATTGCAGTCCACACTTATCTTTGATGGCATCGCATGACCTTCTTGCCATGGACCACACCACGTTCTAAAACATATATCTCAGGTTATGTACCTTGTCCACACACACCTATAACTTGCCCATGAATGACTAAGATATTGCAGTCCAATGTTGCTGCAATGACATGGTCGGTGTGCTGCAATGTCTTTATACATTGCTGTTGGTTCCTCAGGACCTTCTTTGCCATCAGTTATATCTTAAACTATGCATACTGATATGCATGCTGATAGTTGGTACCTAAAAGCCATACCACGTTTTGAGTTATCATGTTGGTTGTCTCTCATGGACGATTGGGCCGGAACGGAGCCGGACATGGTCTTTGATTGGTATGGACTTTGGCGTGAACCTTAATGGTTCCCTTTGCCTTTCCTATGACCATATCATATGTCACTATGTAATTATGACGTGCTGATCTCAACACACACACGTCCATGGCTATGATCTTTGCTGCAAGTTATTGCAGTCCCATCATATGTAAAAACATAGCCTATCTAAGAAAATATCGATAACTTGTATTTATCAAAACCAATCAATCTTTCTTTAGGCTGGTTTAGTATAAACACAAACACAAGGAATTTTCATATTTCTTTTGTGAGTATACACGGACTGAATTGGATTGTTCTTATAGAACTTCTTTACTAAGTATCAACTTAGTGTATCACACTATATGCAGATGCTTTTGTTCCAGTCCATAAACAACTTAGGAACAATGTTGTTCTTAAGAACTTCTTTTCCCATCTTTCTGGTACCTTTATTATCTTTATCCAATGTATCATATACAGCTTACTACATTATTATATGTCAATCTAACTTCTTCTTTCTTATGACCAGACCTTTATCAATTCGAAATATGTAGTAGCATCCACCACATAGGAGTTTATCTCCTTATAATTTGTTCCATGGTCTCTGTGAGGATCCTTGTGTAATCAAGCTATGCTTGAATGCTATAAGTAGGAACATGAACACCTTAGATCACGTGGTCATGTCCTATTATCACGATTTTCTTTCCCTCACAAGACCTATTTGTTCACTGGTTTATATCATCTGATGACGTCATTATAATTGGCCAATACGCATATCTATCTATACAGTGTATGATCCACGTTTCCATCTAACTCAATTTTGATCTTATGAATGCATTCTTATATACACGTGGGTTCTGATCCTCGCTTATATCTTTAAGTTCAAGTGTTACTTTCTTTCACATCCTTGTATAATCTATGCGTCGACACTCTTATGTGGTTCCATTATGTTCCAGACATGATCTAATCGATTTGAGATTTCAATATCCAGGACCTTTACTACCTTGCAGCTTGGCGTCCCAAGCTACATGATTTGGTACCTTAGATGTTCAGCTGGTCAGCCTTATCTCTATGTCTGATCTGGTTTCCCTAATGACCTCGGACTTTGTCTTATCTTTTTATGCACCTTTCTCTTTTCTTTCTGAGGATTCTTATCTAATGGAACTCATTGGTCTATCTTTTATAGACTATGTAGCAACTTGACTGTGTCTCTCTAGGAAATGAAATTCGTGGTGCTAATCTGGTATGACATAGTCATTCTTTTCTTTTCTTTCGGGTCAATGTGTCTGGCATTTAGTTCCGCTAGCTTTGTATTTTATCATCTAAAATCATATGGACGTCTTAAATCATATTCTTTAGTCCGAGGATCTTGCCAAGACAATGATGGTTAATACCATTCTATTTCTCTTTATCATTCTTTTATTCTTTACCAGCTTATAACTTTCTCCTTTTAATGTTTGATAGTTGGATTCATTTGCTCACGCAATCCGTGTTCTTGGCCACTGAATAGATCACCCATGTTTGGCTCAAGATACTTTAAACTTGTGGGAGAAAGACATATTCATATCCAACATATATTCCCAATCCTTTCTGAGGTTCCATCTTAGAGGCACATATGTCTGTGGTGGTTTTATTCAAAATCTCTTAAGATGGTATATGTCTAGTTCATGACCCATATTCAATCTTAGATGGGAATATCTATACTCACTTATATGGCCTGATGCATATCAACTCTAGATATATGTAAATTCGTTATGTCCATAAGCTTTAGGCTGGACATGGCTTATGTGTTTTATAAAAGGGTCCAGCCAAGCTGGTTATAGCATGGTCATAGACCATGGTACACGAATTTGTAGTATGGTCATGGACCACGGGTTTGTCTTCACTCCCCCTCATGAACATACTATAATTTCGTGGTGCTTGGGACAATAAAGCCTAATGAGTTTCCCTTGTGTACATGTTACACAACGTGAGATTATTTGGGATAACTCTGTATGCCTTTTCAATATCTATCTTTTGGCATCAAGTTTAGACTAGGATGGCTAATCCAGTCATGCCATAAAGTGTATAAATTTGGTGGGTCAACCAATCTGATCTTGACCATGGCATTTACCTCTATAATACTGGTCTTTGGCATAGTCCAGATCACTAGAGTATGCATGTACATTCTTGACCACTTTCTTTTAAGGCCTTTGGCGATTTTATAATCTGAAGGAGCTTTGTTTCCCTTGCCCATTGTTTCAATGTGGAAACCATTCACTCTTACTCTTTATATCTTATAACTCAATGGGCCTTTTCTTGGGTGAGTATAATGCCTTTTAGGCAATGCCTTGGCCGTGGTTCCTAACAAGGCTACTATACCCGCAAATTTGTACTCATGTTTGAGGTTTTGAAAATCATTCACATTATCAAGCAAAATCAGACAAGACAATGACATAAACTTAAAATAACTCTATTTTATAAAACTAAACACAAAATTAAAATGTCGAAATCGCATTCTCTTTAGTCAATAGACAGCGACCACACCATCCATTACTTTGGAAACGGATTCCTTGGATTCCTCCTCATCCTCTCTAGCCATGTTGGCTTCCGGAGGTCTCATCTCAATGTTTCTCTTTGACAACTCATTACTCTGCTTAGTTATCAATAGGCATGAAAGCAGATCATTATAGGTGGTGAAACCTTTGGCTAAATAGGTATGTGATAACAACAGATCTCTTGGATGGAATGTGGAGTAGGTCTTAAACAATAAATTCTCCTCTGTTACCACTTCACCACATAGTTTCAATTTATAAACTATTTTGGATAAAGCATAGTGATAATCATCCACAGACTCAAAGTCCTAGAATCTAAGGCTCATCCACTCATGCCTGACCTTTGGTAATAACATCATTGTGTATCTGGATTTTAATTTTTTCCAAAGGTCACGAGGATTCTCAATATTTAGGTACTGATTTCTCAAATCCTTAGTGAGATGATGGCGCATAATTATTATGGCCCTAGACTTTTCACTTTCAGTTGCATAATTACCCTGAATGATACTCCTACCGAGTCCTCTTGACTTTAGGACAACTGAAGTGTTCATTTCCTATTCAAGATAATTATCTCCAGAGAGATTGAGGGCAACATAATCCAAGGGCTCGAATTTCGACATCTGTAATCATATCATCATAAAATTTTAACGACCTTAATAATATAATTCAAAACTATGTTGATTGGTCGAGTCATATAGATCAAATAGTTATAGGTTTGAATTTTAGGGTTTTGGTCAGGTTTTAGATCCTAGATGGGTTTTAGATCCTTGACGGGTTTTAGGTCGAGTATAGTTAAGATATATCAGCTTCGACTTTAGGCCTAGAATAGATTTAGTTCGGATTTTGTGCTAGGTCGGGTGGAGCTTCAAGGTCGACAATAAACCAAGTTAAACCTAAGTTTGATTCAATCAATCAATGATAAGGCAATCAAGAGTCTCGACCAAGCAATCAAACAATCGACCATGTGATTCTATATGCGACCAAAGTGATATGAATATGCAAGATAATCCTAGGATCAATGTCTATATGTTCAATGACTTATATGAATGCATATCAAGCAAGTTTGGTGATTAATCAAGATGGTTCAAAGCATATATATCAAGCAATGTTTACTAACCCTAATGCTTGGCTATGTTGAATGATGCAACAATCCTAAAGGTTGTGATCTATTTGTTCAAGTATTCTCAACCAAGACAATCAATCAAATTATGCAATGATCACGATTTAGTCTAGATGGTCGTATACTAAAACAAGATGTGGTCGAATTCATACTTAAGATCATACGACCTAGGTTTGATCAATTTAGGGTTTCAGATTCGACCAAGTTTAGGTTTTGATTCGGCCAAACCATGTTTTA
Organism: Moricandia arvensis; assembly: GCA_905132765.1. Taxonomy (NCBI): domain Eukaryota; kingdom Viridiplantae; phylum Streptophyta; class Magnoliopsida; order Brassicales; family Brassicaceae; genus Moricandia; species Moricandia arvensis. Next base: position 13,126 of record CAJHQP010001247.1, read on the forward strand.
TCAAACAATCTAACAACCTAACTCTCAAACAATATCAATTAAAGGTTAGGGTTTATGATTTTAGAGTTTGGCCTATGTGGTTCTAGGGTTAGGGTTTAGCATTAGGTTTAGTACTCTAATAAACCTAGCAATCGTATAGGTTTAGACAAGAATTGAAAAACAATCAATTTAGCAACCTAACAACTGCTTTAAGAACCTCAAGTATAATGGAATCAAAACAAGAATCAAGTATATTCTTTTAGGGTTTAGGGATCAATTAGGGTTTTAGGGTTTATGCAATCGATTTAGGGTTAAGTCTAGATCTTTCTAGAAACAATCCTTAAAACAGCCAAAAGCATAATCAAACAACCTTTATTCTCAAATCAATAAATTTAAACAAGCAAAGTCTTTTTAGGGTTTTGATTTGCACATTAGTATTTTCGATTTGAGGTTTTAATCAAACAATCAATCCATGTTTAGCAAACAATCTATCCAGAAACTTAGCAATCTTTCTAAGTTCCTTAATCAGTTTTAGATTTCAGTTTTTTAGCAAAGGTTCATTCGATTTATGGGGTTTTAGAAGTTAGGGTTTCATCGAGTTACTTGGTTTATGGTCAGGCTTGACGTCGACCCTGACTGAACAGCAACTTGATATCTTCTCTAAATGCTTTATCAAGCTCCATTATCTCCATAATGCTCCAAAACATACCTTGACCTGAAAAGACTCTAAAACACAATCTAGACATAAATAGCAGACTCCAAATAGGGTCCAAATGATAGTCTTAAACAGGTAAATAACAAGGTATATCAACATGTCTAAGATCAGTGGCTAAATTGATTGTCCAAATGTCAATTTTGTTTCAGATACTAAAGCACCAAAGTCGTTATGAGTATTGGATGCTTAGGTTGTCAATGCTTCCGAAAAACTCAAGAAAAAAGAGCAAAACTCTATCCATTAGAACTCTTGAGAGAAGTCTATATTATATATTCTCTCATTCTTTAATTCAAGGTTACTTATTCTCCATCATTCTCCATTTTCTGACTACTAATACTCTACTTACATCATTCTCCATTCTCTACTTATTCTCTGGTTACTTAAACTCTCTTGTTACTTAAATATTTGTTCTCACAATCTTGTTTAGAATATGCCTAAGGTTGTTAAATTGTCTTGAAGTTAAGCTGTCTTGAAGTAATTGTCTTGCTTTTGTTCTTAGGAATATTGATTGTCTTGTTGCTTAAATGTTAGTCTTGTTTATTAGGATCCAGAGAGTGTTGCTAGGATAGAATCATGAAGATATCTGTCCATTGCCTATTTGAATATGTTTTAAAGATCAGACTTGGTGAAAACCTATGTCCTGATCTCTAGTTGTCTATTGATGCTTGTCTTAGTGTTGGTTTGCCATGTTGCCCATGTTGTTCAGAGCCTGTACAATATGCATATTCCTGATCATGGAGATAGCCCACTGCCCATCAACACTTTGAACACTGATTGTGTCCATTAACTCCCAAGATGGTCGAGAGAACGAATGGAGCAGTGGAGAGATTGCTCATAAGTAATTTACCTGATGCCAAGAGGGTGGACAAGAAGTACACTCAAGAGAAAATGCCACAATTCAAGCCAAGAGGGTTGTGGTCTCAAGGCATTGGTCATCATCATTGGCTCCCATCTTCCAATTTTGACCACATACTCTCATTCTCAGGTCAATCTTGAGGAGGAGTGATAATATGAGAAGCCAATGTCCATTCTTTATAAACTTATCTAAGGGAAGTACCTAAAACTATACTAATTCATATTTGAATATGTTTATCTCTTGAAAATTGATGCATGTGTGTGTGCATTGTTTGAATCATGTACTTGGACGTCATGAGAAGAATCTGGTCGTGGATCAAACCCTTTGATGATGACAGGATGTCAGAAGAAAGGGGGACACAAAGAACTAGGCACACAGAGAGTTCCAAGTAGTTTTGAGTGTGAAGCAAGGAAGGCATTGGTGCTTTCTTGACATTGAATTAAAGCCATGATCCAAGGTTTATGAGTCCCTAAACTTGATCATAAGACCCATAAACCCACCGACCAATCCCTAGGTTGAGGGTAGTTGCAATATTTTTCCCTACGTGACGGTTTATCCCGTGAGGTTTTCCATACTTAGGTTTTTAATGAGGCAAGTACTCTTAGTTTCAAACTTTCCTAAGGATCTCCTATGGTCAAGCTTGAGGGGGAGTGTTGAAATGAAGAAGATAATAACGAGAGAAAAGAAGTTAGTTAATGATCAAAGGAGAGTTAATCAAGAGAAGCCAATTTGGTTATGTCCATACAAACTTGCTCCACAAGCTACCATCTTGACCTAACTTATCTTGCAAGGCAAGAAAGGAGTTGGGGAGATTTAATATGGATGTTGGGAACCTCTGAGAATTCAAGGAAACCTGTTTTAATTAAAATAAGAGAGGCTGGTTTGAATTAGACAAGAAGAAGTCACATGGGTTGATTTGGAGAAGCAATTGGATTTGTCACTTTCACTCAAGTAGGTTGTGCCAACTTCTCTCATGTCCTTTTCTCTTCATCTGTCCGTGCCTCCCCTTTTCCATATCCTCCCCTTTCTCCATTATATTAGTTGTTTTTCCCTAATTTAGTAATTGTCTACTGTAAGTGATTGTCTATTTAAAGACCCTCACCATCTCTTGTAACACTTATTGAATCAATATACAAGTTTCTCTCAGTCTAATTTCGTGGCCTCTCTCTCTCTTTCTTCTGTCTAAACAATATTCACAATGTAAGGGTCTTGTGTATCATGATTAGAGGTTGCCTTTGTTAAACACTCAACAAACTCTTACTTATCTTCTTCTCTTAAACTCTAGCTTACTGATTCTAAATCCTCTTCGTTTTAAGTACACAAACTCAAAGTGTTGTGTTACTTCAGAAAGATAGATTCAAACAAGAGATTCTTAGCTTCCTCTAACCAGATTAATTTCTAGGATCTTGGTTATAGTGTAGGTTGTTTAAGAGGATTCAACCACCAGATTAATTTCTAGGATCTTGGTTATAGTGCAGAAAATTTGAGATGAAAACTCTAATCTCCATGTCGAGGGACGCCTCTCCCCATGTTAGAGAGCTATCTGCAGATGGAGTAAGGACTTCCCGTAAAATAGTAAAACAACTCTTGGAGAGTCTCTGGAATCAGCTAGACAATGCCATGTCAAACCTGATACCAAACAAGATGCTGATTTATGAGCTCAATGCAAACCTTCTAAAAGCGTATAAGGAAGAGGAAGAATATTGGAAACAACAAAACTGACAGTTGTAGCTTACTCTTGAGGACTCAAATACTAGGTTTTACCCACTACTACAAAAGACAGAAAATCCAAGAATAGACTTACTGTTATGGAAGATGATGCATGGAAGCCATGGTTTGAAGAGGAAAAAATCTCAAACATCATCTACAGTTTCTACAACCATTTTTTTCACATCCTCTGGGAGTAATGGTGAGCACACTGGTTTCAATTCCCTAAAGCCATATGTTTCACAGACATAGAATGAGCTACTTATAAGAGACCCTACTCCTCTAGAAATCCAAGAAGCTACCTTTGCAATCAATGCTGACAAATCCCCAGGGTCTGATGGCTCTTCAGCCAATTTTTTCCAGTCAAATTGAGAGGTTATTAGACCAGCTAATGTCCAAGAGATCCAATAGTTCTTTACCTCGGGTTCCCACACACCAACATTAAATGAGACACATGCAAGATTATTTCCAAAAGGTCAAGAAGCTAAAGCAGTTGCGGATTATCGACCAATAGCACTATGCAGTGTCTATTATAAGATATTCTCAAAAATCTTATCACTTAGACTCAAACCACAAGCTCAATCATCTCAGAGAACCAGTAAGCGTTTATCCCAAAAAGGGAGTGCTTTCAGAAAACATGCTAATCATACATGAAGTTCCAAGTTCTCAAATCATCAAAAACCCAAAAGTAATGCAGTATGGCAGCAAAAACCGACATGCTAAAAGCTTACGACATAATAGAATGGTGTTTCATCAAACAATTTTTACAGCAATTGAGTTTTCACAACAAATGGACAAATTGGATCATCCAATGTGTGACAACCGTCTCATACTCATACTTAGTACACTAAAAGAAATTTCGGCATTAGTAGCACACGAAAAACACTACTATATCGTTTTCGTAGCGTTTCCATGAAGCTATGACAACTGCAGCTATAATAGACCCCTCCCCCCCTTTATCATAGCGTTTTTCGTGTACTATAATAAGTAAAGATATTGTAGCGTTTATTCGTGTGTTATAGCTAATGTTTTATAGCATCTGAATCTTGCTATGATATTCTTTTTATGGCCTTTTTAGTGCTGTAAAATATTTTAACATAAATGTAATGCTATTTTCATAGTATGTATGTGATATTAATTGAAAATTATTAAAAATTATATAATTAAAAAATTAAATTGATATATTAAATTTTTAAAAATTAAATTTTATTTATTAATTAAAACCAGTTTTACAAAAATAAACATACCAAAACCAAAACCAGACCAAAAACTAAAAACTAAACCTAATTTTACAAAACTAAACGAATTAACCCAAACCAAACCTAAACTAATTTTACAAAACTAAAATCACTTGTCTTCTAACTCTCCAAGCCCATGTTCCTCCTTCGGCTTCACCGCTGTCTCCACTTGCGGCTTCACCTTGTCATTGCTCTCTCTGCTTCCGGCTTCATCATGTCTTCGCTTCCGGAAAATGAAGCTTGATATTGCACTGCATGTCATGTTCCCAATCCTGGGTAAGATCACCGAGACAGACAATCGCACAAGGACACGCACCAGTAAGGTCATGTGACCTAAAGACAAGCGTTCCATGGCCTAAAAGAAAGGTTAAGGGCTTCAGGACATTGAGACTTAACCAGCTGTAGAAGGAAACAAGCTCAAAGGAGTTGGACAAGCCATCTGGTAGCTGGACGAGGCCGCAGGGAAGCACGACCAACTCGGGGCAGCTCGGAAGAAGCTTGACCAGCTAGGTGAAACTTGGAGGTAGCTCACACAGTGTTTTTTCAGCTAGCAGGAGCTGATGGACTAGTTCACTCAGCTGGAACAGCTAGTGGTCAGCTCAACTCAGCTCTATGAAGTGAATGGATCATGGGGAAACTAACTCTAGGTCTGGATATAGACCAAGGGATTTAGAAGTATTGAATAAGAAGAAGATATCAAGCTGTACGAAGTGTATCACAACTGGGTGATGCGAACAAGAAGCTCAACCAGCTGGACGGAGCTCACTTGGAGCTCAAGTAGAGTGTGTCAGATCCCTGATCTGGATGGACTAGCTCACTCATCTGGGTCAGCTGGGGATCAGCTCAACTCAGCTAGACAGAGTGTTGGAAGCTGAGACCATTGGGTCGGGTCCGGGCAGTTACCGGGCCGATTAGTTGGTCAATGATGGCTATGAACCGGTGGGCTCTTGGGATTGGACCAGGGGCTTGGGCAACCAGCCTGGGCTTGTGTGTGACGTGTCTAGGGGCAGTTAGGCATGTCAGGGACGTCTGGTAACTTCCCTAGGCGAATGGGTGTGATCTGGACCATTGATTAAATCAATGGCCAGAATTGATACCGAAGGGATGCAATGGTTAAGAAGTAACCACCCCTTCTTCTATATAAGGAAGGAAAGTCCTTGAATTTTCAGGAACGCCAGGGCTTCTTCCTACACCATGAAACACAAAGAAAAACAGATAAAACATAGAGGTGGTCGGATTCAATCATCTAAGACAGAGATGCATTCAAAGGCAACAAATAGGCAGTTTTGGAGGGCAATGAAGAAAGAAGTTGAGGACGACCCTCTGATGAGTTTTGATTAATGTTTTGCATTCCCTATGCTTTCTATACATCCATAAAATGCCCTCAAATATCCAGGAGAGAATATGGAGGGCCGGAAAGCACTTCCAATGGTTGAGACAGCCTTGAAGGCAGATGTGTGTAGAAAGGCAGTTTCATGGGTACTGAAGGGGGAAGTAATGCACGACCCTTGGGTGGAGTTTAATCATAGATGAATACATCCCAGACTTCCTATGTGTCTTGGGAACACACTAAAATATCCAGGAGGGAAGGGAGAAGGTCGGACTTCACTCTCAATGACATGAACAGCCTTGAAGGCAATGCAGTGTAGAAAACAGTTTCATGGGAGTTCCATGGAAGGGAAGTTATGAACGACCTTTGATGGAGTTTGATCATTGAATATCAGGTCTTATGCTTCCTATACAATCATATAATACACGCAAATGTCCAGGGAAGAAGAGAGATGATCAGAGTTCACTCTCAAGGGCCAAGGCAGCCTTATAGGTGTATAAGGTGGGGTTTAAGCAACAACAAGGTTAAGTTTGATTTGGGAAAGGCAAGGCCGACTGGAATGGATTTCAGAGGCAAGGATAAAGAATTGGAAAGGGGCTTTAAGACTCCAGGACACACGTTCAAGGTAAAGGGTATGACCATAGAACAATGGGCCAAGATCATGGATCGGTTTGATCATGATTTTGGGGCGGTTTGTAATGGTTATATCCTATCTATTCCTTGTCTGTTTAAATTACTTTACATTCATTTTACACTCCATATTGACATGAGTAACAGAGTGGTTTAGTCTCGGAATTGGCTTGGTAAAGAGTCAAGGTAATGTTCTAAGTAACACCACACATGAACATGGTTCATGGGGACTGACCATGAACGGTTCTCGTACGATCCAATTGGATTTACTGGATTCCAAGTATGGGAATCTCTTAGTGGTGATTTATCATGAATTATCATGAATTTTTATTAGTTTTTGGAGCAGGTTTGAAGGATGTCATTTTTGGGCCAGAGATTCATTCTAAGGATCGACACAAGCATTGAGCTGGTGTGGTTAATCAAGGAAGGCCGTATGTTATCTGATATTGGAAAGGAAGGACGACCTGATCCATAGATGATGGATTAAGGTGTCTGATCTGATTGATCAAAGGATGCATCGGTTGTAAGAGCAAGACTGATCGGGTTCAATGGGACATGGTTCCATGGCCGGTTAGGTATGTGTGAAGACTCATCAGGTCTGAGTCATGTGGGGTGGTTGGTTGATTGACTTAGGATCTGATGAATATTGTTAGTCCATGAGAGGGAGTTGGTATCATATTCTACAAAGCATAAGGATGATGCATGAGCTGAGAAGAGCCAGATGCACGACATTTACGATTGAAGACTTCCCGAAGGTTACTTGGTCAGTGGGGATGGCTGGTTGAATGACTAAGTACCCAAGGGGAGATGTTTATGGAGGTATAAGAGAGTTGGACGAGTTGGCAGGGAGCTGGGCGCAGCTAACTTGTAGCTCTATCAGCTGGAAGAGAGTAGAAGGAACCTCAGGTGAAGTGGTTCAGCTTAGCTAGCTGGATGAGCTAGTTGTTGACATGAAGAATAAAACATGGTTCCCGAAATCATGAATCCCTAAAACATGGTTCCCGAAAACATGGTTCCCGAAATCATGGATCCCTAAAACATGGTTCCCGAAATCATGGACCTTGTTTATGGGAGCTCATGGACCTTGTTCATGGAATGTCTTTTGTATTCTCTATATATTACAATGTATTTGCAAAGAAATGTATCAAAGAAATATAATCTTCCCTTCCATACTCTTTTCTCTCACAAAATCTCTCTCTCTCTTGTTCTTCATGTTCTTAAGTTTCCAGCAAGTTAAATCTCCTTAAATCTCTTATTCTCACATAAACTCTGTCTACATCTCATATTCTCACAATTCTAACATGGTATCAAAGCTCTTATGCTCCTGAAAACCTATAAAGCTTCCGTAAACCACGAGACTACATTGGGTCGCAACTCTAGCCCGCTTCAAACTCACTGCGGGTTACACTTCCCGCAACGTTAGGCCGCTCCCGTTTGGTTCTTCTTGCGAGTGGCCGCACCAACCCGCAACACTTACCCGCTCTAGACTAGTAGGAAGTACAGCGGGTGCTGTCCCTCGCTGCCACAGGTCGCTCCGTAGCTAGTGACATCCCGAGCTGTCACCTCACCTCGCGGCCAGAAGTCGCTCCAGAGCTTGCGACGCCTCTACCCCGCTACAACAAACCGTTGTGAATCTTCAATAGCAGGAACATTTTATTGTTCACTGGTTCACAGCTCTCCAAGATGGAGAACTTAAACATGGTGCTGTTTCCAGAGCACAAGATGGCAAAGGAACAACATATGAAGAATTCCAGAAATATACTTAAGGAGTTTGAGCATCCGACGATCCAAGGAAGAACCATGTACTCATCTTCCGTTGGTGACAAACATGAAGGAGAAACATGGAGAAGTATGGATAGTGTGACTAACACTGATGGTCCAGCAACCAGAAGTGACCTGCATTCCTTTATCAAGGCTCTTATATCATTCAAGAAGGCTGGTACACACTCTCTTGACTCTAAACCTATCATTATAGATTCAGGAGCAAGCCATCACATGATTAGTGATAGAAACCTGATTAGTGATATCCAGCCTGCCTCAGGGAATGTTATTATAGCAAATGGTGATAAGATTAATATAGAAGGAACCGGGAACCTTAGGTTGTTTGATAGGGAATCAACTGCCTTATTTATGCCTCAGTTTACATTAAACCTGATATCAGTGAGGAAGGCTACGGTTGATCATAGTTGTCAGGTTGTCTTCAGATCAGATGAGGTTGAATTTCAAGATTTAAAGACATGCAAGTTGATTGGAAAAGGGCACATTCAGAAAGGACTTTATTATCTTCAGACGACAAAGCTGTCTAGATCACCTACTCCTACTTGCTCGATCAGTACATCCACTGGCGTTGATAGCATGTTATGGCATGCTAGACTGGGACATCCTCATACCAGAGCCCTAAACCTGATGCTTCCAGAAGTGATATTCAACAATGGTGATTGTGAAGCCTGCATATTGGGAAAGCATTGTAGAACAGTCTTTCCACAATCCAGCACCATCTATGAAAGATGCTTCGACCTAGTTCACTCTGATGTATGGACTGCTCCGTGTGTGTCCAGAGAGAATCACAAATACTTCGTCACCTTCATTGATGAGAAGTCCAAATACACTTGGGTGACACTGATTCAGTCTAAGGACAGGGTGTTGGAAGCATTCAAGAATTTTCACACTCATGTCTCAAATCATTTCAATGCCAAGCTGAAAATTCTCAGATCAGATAATGGTGGAGAGTACACAAGCCAAGCATTCAAGCAATACCTTGCTCAACATGGAATTACCCAACAAACAAGCTGCCCGTACACCCCTCAACAGAATGGAGTTGCAGAGAGGAAGAATATGCACTTGATGGAAGTAGCAAGATCAATGATGTTTCACACCAATGTTCCAAAAAGATTCTGGAGTGATGCTGTAATGTCTGCATGTTATCTGATCAATAGGATTCCTACAAAAGTCCTCAACGACATGTCTCCATTTGAAGTTATAAACAAGACTAAACCATCATTGGATCACTTGCGTGTGTTTGGGTGCCAATGCTTTGTGTTGATACCAGGGGAGCAGAGGAACAAACTTGATGCTAAAAGCACAAAGGCCATGTTCATTTTTATATTCTCCAACTCAGAAGGGGTATAAGTGCTATGATCCAACATCAATAAGGGTTTTAGTATCAAGAGATGTGAAGTTTGTGGAGACAAAGGGATACTCTGAGGAGAAGAGTTAGGATGAGTTGAAAGATTTATCTCAAACATCAGATAAAGCCACAGACCTCAGGATTATACTGGAGAATCTGGGTATTACCATGCCTCAGGTGAATCAAGAAACAAGAAGGAATATCCCTGAAGCTACTGCACATGTTCCAGAAGCTGTAGTTGAAGAAGATGTGATTAATGAAAATGAAGAAATTGCCCATCCTGACCCTGAAGGGGGGGAATCAACAAGAAGCTCATGATCAGGATGAGACCAAATCAGAATCAGTTCCTGAGACTCAAGATCAAGTTCCAGAAGAAACAAATGAGGCCGCACCTGATCAGATACAACCCTTGAGAAGGAGCACAAGAATCAGGAAACCGAAAGTCTACTTCAATGCTAAAGCTGTTGCACATCCAGTAAGTGCAGTATGGTCGCTTGCTCAATATCCAGAAGAACATCAAGTCTTCATTGGAGAATTGGATCAAGAGTACATCCCAAACACCTATGAAGAGGCAATGTAAGACAAAGAATGGAGAGAGTCTGTTGAAGAAGAGATCAATGCCATGATCAAGAACAACACTTGGTATGAGACTGAGCTTCTAAGAGGAAAGAAAGCCGTGACCAGTAGACTCTTGCATACCATCAAGTATCTTGCAAATGGAAAGCCAGAAAGGAAGAAGACCAGACTGGTAGCAAGAGGATACACACAAGTGTATGGAGAAGATTATCTTGACACGTTTGCACCAGTGGCAAAGCTTCATACAATCCGGATACTCATCTCATTGGCAGTGAACCTAGAGTGGGATCTTTGGCAAATGGATGTAAAGAATGCCTTTCTACAAGGTGAACTAGAAGATGAAGTGTACATGAGACCACCTCCGGGAATGGAAGAGATGGTAAAGTCAGGAAATGTCCTCAGACTCAGAAAGGTGATCTATGGCTTGAAGCAATCACCAAGAGCTTGGTACCACAAACTAAGCACTACATTGAATGGAAGAGGATTTGTGAAGTCTCAAGCGGATCACACACTCTTCAATCTCACCAGCAAGTCCGGGATTATCGTGATCCTAGTCTATGTGGACGACATCATCATCACTGGTAGTGACAAGGAGGGAATCAGTGCCACCAAGACATTCCTCAAGGCCGCATTTGACATCAAGGATCTAGGTGAACTGAAGTACTTCCTCGGGATTGAGATGTGCAGATCAAAGGAGGGGTTGTTCATGTCCCAAAGAAAATATACTTTGGAGATTCTAAAGGAGGCAGGAGATCTTGGAAGAAAACAAGCCAAGACACCACTTGAAGAAGGCTACAAGACATTGCGAGAAGGGGAGTATGAAGATACTCCATTTGAAGATGTCAAGCAATATAGGAGAATTGTTGGGAAGCTGATCTACCTAACCATTACCCGGCCAGATGTTTGTTTTGCAGTAAATCAGGTGAGCCAGCATATGCAAAATCCCAAGGTTCATCACTGGAACATGGTGGAGAGAATCCTAAGATACTTAAGGGAGGCTCCGGGTCAAGGCATATGGATGGCTTTCAACAGAAACACTGAGGTGGTGGGATACTGTGATGCAGATTGGGCTGGAGACAGAACAGACAGAAGATCAACTACCGGCTATTGCACATTTATTGGAGGAAATTTGGTTACATGGAAGAGTAAGAAGCAGAAGGTTGTGTCTTGCTCAAGTGCAGAAGCAAAGTACATAACAATGAGGAAATTAACCAGTGAACTCATCTGGATAAAGGGTCTTCTAGGCGACTTGGGGATTGAGATTACCAACCCCATGACCATGCATTGTGACAACCAAGTCGCAATACACATTGCGTCCAACTCAGTCTTCCATGAGAGGACAAAACACATAGAAATAGACTGCCACAAGGTGCAGTAGAGCAGCAAGTGATCCTCCCATGCTACACAAGGAGTGAAGATCAACTAGCGGACATCTTCACCAAGGCGGCCAGCAGCAAAGTTTGTGAGTCCATTCTTCCAAGACCAGGACTCATAAACCTTCCATGTCAATGATCCCCTCACCATGGAGGGTTCTACTCTTTTTCCTTTGCTTGGTTTTTATCCCAAGTGGTTTTTCCAAGTAAAAGTTTTAATGAGAGAATACTTCATGGCTTTCCAAGCTTGACTTGTTCCATATGGTCAAGCTTGAGGGGGAGTGTTGACATGAAGAATAAAACATGGTTCCCGAAATCATGAATCCCTAAAACATGGTTCCCGAAATCATGGATCCCTAAAACATGGTTCCCGAAATAATGGACCTTGTTTATGGGAGCTCATGAAATCATGGACCTTGTTCATGGAATGTCTTTTGTATTCTCTATATATTACAATGTATTTGCAAAGAAATGTATCAAGGAAATATAATCTTCCCTTCCATACTCTTTTCTCTCACAAAATCTCTCTCTCTCTCTTGTTCTTCATGTTCTTAAGTTTCCAGCAAGTTAAATCTCCTTAAATCTCTTATTCTCACATAAACTCTGTCTACATCTCATATTCTCACAATTCTAACACTAGTTAAACAAGCTGAGGCAGCTGGCCTTAGCTCGGTTCTAGCTGGCCTTAGCTCGGTTCTAGCTAGCTGAGGTGAGTCGGCTCGATAAGCTGGATGATCTAGCTAAGAGTATGAGCTAACCAATTCAGCTGGACCGATGAGCTAACAGGCTCCGTGGATGTGGCCAAGGTATGACTTAGCAAACACTTGGATAAATTAGTATCTTGATAGGATGCTGGTAGAACGGTTTAGGGGAATGGAACCTCAGAATTGTATGACTTGTACCATGTAAGGATCGATCTATAAGCTGTAAGTTAGTTAAGTGAACTAACCAAGGCATAGACGATTAGATTGGACAAGTGTTAGATCGGTTTTAGACTAATGGTTAATATAGTATAATCCGCTGCGTATGAGTTGAACTGATCTAAGCTAGGGAATGACTAAGGTAGTCTTGAGCTAAGATCTAAGTTAGCCCTCGCCTATGGGCGATAATATAGATAAAGGGCGAAAAAATTAGAGGTTTGATCCGGAAGAGGACCGAGCGACGTGAGGCTTGACCGCGGCCTGGAAGGGTGGATCGGGTCTTACAAGTTGGTATCAGAGCATGCTTGATCCTGTTAAGGACAGTGCTCAGAGATCTTGAGTTCCAAACCGATATTATATCTGAAAACTAAGATGACTTGGAACCTTAGCTGCGGTGAGCCAAGTGAGAGTTGAGGCAAGATTGGGTTTCATGCTTGTGAACAGGAAAGTTCTAAGATGAACCGGCTTAGCCAAGATATGATCTCTAAGGGCAAGATCCTGAAACAGAAAGGTTGGTCGATCTAGTTATTTAGAAGTAATAGACGGATTGGACGAAGGGACGCAATGCAAGACCTTTGTATGGACAACCTGGACAAGGGAGGTAACATGGACCAGAGAGTGGCTTAGTTTGAAATAAACGTGCAGCACTCTACTAAGGTTAAGTGTTATTCCTTGGTGGCCGTTCCAAAACAAGTGAGCATACATAATGTATCTTAGGGTGATGGGGATTGAGGTATACTATAATCACTCTTGTGAATGTTATGGGACGTTCATGGAAGTGTGGAACTTTGGAGAATGGTATGGGACGTTTTCCAAATGTGTTATCAAACCGAGATCCTACTCAACTAGTAGAGTGGACCAGGTTCGGTATGCAATTGAGTCTAATGAAGGACCATGGTTGGCTTACTCCAACGAGTCCAAATTGGGTCTAGTCCGGATGGACTATGATCTTGGTATTGATCACAATTAGGGTAATGCCTGCGGATCTGAGTATTGATCACAGTCAGGGTAAGGCCTGCGGATCTGAGTATTGATCACAGTCAGGGTAAGGCCTGCGGATCTTAGTATTGATCACAGATAGGGTAATGCCTGCGGATCTTAGTATTGATCACAGTCAGGGTAATGCCCGCGGATCTGAGTTCTGATCACAGTCAGGGTAAGGCCTGCGGATCTTAGTGTTGATCACAGTCAGGGTAATGCTTGCGGATCTTGGTATTGATCACAGATAGGGTAACGCCAACGGATCTGGCTTGGAAGGAATCGGGCCACCTTAGACTGTCATCAGGGTAGGTGCAGTCTAGAAGTGGGTGTAGACCCCCGATCAGGTTCCAAGATTAGTAAACCTGCCTCCAGTGTTGTAGTGGTTTCAGCAGTCCGGGCGGAACGGATGCTAGAGAGAGGTTATGAGGCTTACATAGCCACAACCGCCACTAAGGAGATGGTGAAGGGTGGTAACCTTGACGGGATGCCGCTGGTCAGTGAGTTTGAGGATGTGTTTCGGGCGCTGCTGGGAGTCCCCCCTGACAGGGCGGACCCGTTTCATAATAGAACTGGAACCAGGGACGGCCCCAATGTCTAAAATTCCATACCGCATGGCTCTTGCCGAGATGGCCGAGCTAAGGACCAGGGTCGGTATACAATCGAGTCCAGTAAGGGACCATGGTTGACTTACGCGATTGAGTCCATTTGGGATCTAGTAGGGACTGACTAGGATCAAAATATGACAAAGTTCAGTGATGGACATACGTCAGGTTGAGACAATTTAGTCTAGTATGGACTAAGATCGCAATATGGCCAAGTTGTGGTTTGTTTGGAAAGACTGCAAGTTGATATTACTTATAAGGAGGTTGTTGGATCCTTGACTATGGTTGGGTAGCCAAGTAAGGATGCCATAAGCGAAAACCAGATGGACTACTTGATAAGTTTTTTGGATAAATCCTTATCAAGTGGGGGAGACTTGTTTGAAGGCTGATCAAGGACGGGATCAGTAAGATATAAATGAAGATGAAGGCTGAATACCAGATTGGTATGGTCAGTTCATTAAGGAAGATACACTTAGACCGGATTCGAGGACGAATCCTTATTAAGTGGGGGAGATTTGTCATGTCCCCAATCCTGGGTAAGATCACCAAGACGGACCATGGTACAAGGACACGCACCAGTCAGGTCATGTGACCTAAAGACAAGCATTCCATGGCCTAAAATAAAGGTTAAGGGCTTCAGGACATTGAGACTTAACCAGCTGTAGAAGGAAACAAGCTCAAAGGAGCTGGACAAGCCATCTGGTAGCTGGACGAGGCCGCGGAGAAGCTCGACCAGCTCGGGTCAGCTCGGAAGAAGCTTGACCAGCTAGGTGAAACTTGGAGGTAGCTCACTCAGTGTTTTTTCAGCTAGCAGGAGCTGATGGACTAGCTCACTCAGCTGGAGCAGCTAGTGGTCAGCTCAACTCAGCTCGATGAAGTGAATGGATCATGGGGAAACTAACTCTAGGTCTGGATATAGACCAAGGGATTTAGAAGGATTGAATAATAAGAAGATATCAAGCTGTACGATGTGTATCACAGCTGGGTGATGCGAACAAGAAGCTCAACCAGCTAGACGGAGCTCACTTGGAGCTCAAGTAGAGTGTGTCAGATCTCTGAGCTGGATGGACTAGCTCACTCAGCTGGGTCATCTGGGGATCAGCTAAACTCAGCTGGGTCATCTGGGGATCAGCTCAACTCAGCTAGACGGAGTGTTGGAAGCTGAGACCATTGGGTCGGGTCCGGGTAGTTACCGGGCCGGTTGGTTGGTCAATGATGGCTATGAACCGGTGGGCACTTGGGATTGGACCAGGGGCTTGGGCAAACAGCCTGGGCTTGTGTGTGAAGTGTCTAGGGGCAGTTAGTCATGTCAGGGACGTCTGGTAACTGCCTTAGGCGAATGGGTGTGATATGGACCATTGATTAAATCAATGGCCAGAATTGATACCGAAGGGATGCAATGGTTAAGAAGTAACCACCCCTTCTTCTATATAAGGAAGGAAATTCCTTGCCTTTTCAGGCACGCCAAGGCTTCTTCCTACACCCTGAAACACAAAGAAAAACAGATAAAACATAGAGGTGGTCGGATTCAATCATCTAAGACAGAGATGCATTCAAAGGCAACAAAGAGGCAGTTTTGGAGGGCAATGAAGAAAGAAGTTGAGGACGACCCTCTGATGAGTTTTGATTAATGTTTTGGATTCCCTATGCTTTCTCTACATCCATAAAATTCACTCAAATATCCAGGAGAGAATATGGAGGGCCGGAAAGCACTTCCAATGGTTGAGACAGCCTTGAAGGCAGATGTGTGTAGAAAGGCAGTTTCATGGGTACTGAAGGGGGAAGTGATGCACGACCCTTGGGTGGAGTTTAATCATGGATGAATACATCCCAGACTTCCTATGTGAGTTTAATCATGGATGAATACATCCCATACTTCCTATGTGTCTTGGGAACACACTAAAATATCCAGGAGAGAAGGGAGAAGGCCTGACTTCACTCTCAATGACATGAATAGCCTTGAAGGCAATGCAGTGTAGAAAACAGTTTCATGGTAGTTCCATGGAAGGGAAGTTATGGACGACCTTTGATGGAGTTTGATCATTGAAGATCATGTCTTAGGCTTTCTATACAATCATATAATACACGCAAATGTCCAGGGAAGAAGAGAGACGATCAGAGTTCACTCTCAAGGGCCAAGGCAGCCTTATAGGTGTATAAGGTGGGGTTTAAGCAACAACAAGGTTAAGTTTGATTTGGGAAAGGCAAGGCCGACTGGAATGGATTTCAGAGGCAAGGTTAAAGAATTGGAAAGGGGCATTAAGACCCCAGGACACACGTTCAAGGTAAAGGGTATGACCATAGAACAATGGGCCAAGATCATGGATCGGTTTGATCATGATTTTGGGGCGGTTTGTAATGGTTATATCCTATCTATTCCTTGTCTGTTTAAATTACTTTACATTCATTTTACACTCCATATTGACATGAGTAACAGAGTGGTTTAGTCTCGGAATTGGCTTGGTAAAGAGTCAAGGTAATGTTCTAAGTAACACCACACATGAACATGGTTCATGGGGACTGACCATGAACGGTTCTCGTACGATCCAATTGGATTTACTGGATTCCAAGTATGGGAATCTCTTAGTGGTGATTTATCATGAATTATCATGAATTTTTATTAGTTTTTGGAGCAGGTTTGAAGGATGTCATTTTTGGGCCAGAGATTCATTCTAAGGATCGACACAAGCATTGAGCTGGTGTGGTTAATCAAGGAAGGCCGTATGTTATCTGATCTTGGAAAGGAAAGACGACCTGATCCATAGATGATGGATTAAGGTGTCTGATCTGATTGATCAAAGGATGCATCGGTTGTAAGAGCAAGACTGATCGGGTTCAATGGGACATGGTTCCATGGCCGGTTAGGTATGTGTGAAGACTCATCAGGTCTGAGTCATGTGGGGTGGTTGGTTGATTGACTTAGGATCTGATGAATATTGTTAGTCCATGAGAGGGAGTTGATATCATATTCTACAAAGCATAAGGATGATGCATGAGCTGAGAAGAGCCAGATGCACGACATTTACGATTGAAGACTTCCCAGAGGTTACTTGGTCAGTGGGGATGGCTGGTTGAATGACTAAGTACCCAAGGGGAGATGTTTATGGAGGTATAAGAGAGTTGGACGAGTTGGCAGGGAGCTGGGCGCAGCTAACTTGTAGCTCTATCAGCTGGAAGAGAGTAGAAGGAACCTCAGGTGAAGTGGTTCAGCTTAGCCATCTGGTTGAGCTAGTTAAACAAGCTGAGGCAGCTGGCCTTAGCTCGGTTCTAGCTAGCTGAGGTGAGTTGGCTCGATGAGCTGGATGAGCTAGCTAAGAGTATGAGCTAACCAATTCAGCTAGACCGATGAGCTAACAAGCTCTGTGGATGTGGCCAAGGTATGACTTAGCAAACACTTGGATAAATTAGTATCTTGCTAGGATGCTGGTAGAACGTTTTAGGGGAATGGAACCTCAGAATTGTATGACTTGTACCATGTAAGGATCGATCTATAAGCTGTAAGTTAGTTAAGTGAACTAACCAAGGCATAGACGATTAGATTGGACAAGTGTTAGATCGGTTTTAGACTAATGGTTAATATAGTATAATCCGCTGCGTATGAGTTGAACTGATCTAAGCTAGGGAATGACTAAGGTAGTCGTGATCTAAGATCTAAGTTAGCCCTCGCCTATGGGCGATAATATAGATAAAGGGCGAAAAAAGTTAGAGGTTTGACCCGGAAGAGGACCGAGCGACGTGAGGCTTGACCGCGGCCTGGAAGGCCGGATCGGGTCTTACACTGCAACTTGATCTAAATTGCATAGAGTCTAGCTTGATCTTGCACTGAACCCTCCCACCACGTTTGTTTTACATACACCACATAGACCAAAACAAAATAGTATTATAAACAAAGCTCAAATGATAAGACATTATGTACCTTCAACAAGAAACACAATCCACTCAAAGCTTTAGCAGCCAGGTACACAATCGATTGAAGGAGAGAAATGGTGGGGTGAATGAAATCTCAGGTTGAAGAGAGATTGAAAGAATGATAATCGAAGAGAGAAGAGTGATGTTTTTTTTGTCTAAAGGAGAAAGTAATATTTTTTGGTGGTAAATTATTTTTTTTTCTAAGTGTTAGGCGGACAAAACTAAAATTTTCACACAAAAGTGTTACCGTAAATGAAATCCCCGAATTTTGTTTTCCCATTTAATGAATTTCTATCTTAGCACTAATTAATTCTACGATAGAGTTGCTGTCCCAACTTGCTATTTTTAATAGCAGTTGGTGAATTCGTGTTACTGCGAACTGCTATCAATGCTCATTTTGTACTGGTAAATGACTCAATTCAAGGAAATGTGACACCTTATTGTGGCATTTGGTAAGGAAACCCTCTATCCACGTATATGTTTATCCTCTGTGGAGAATTCTTGTCAGGTTTATGTCAACAAGCTGCGCAAGAGGGATCACTCTAGGGAATCAGGGTGGCTAGAGTAGTCCAAGAGTGATTCATCTGCTTTTTGCAGATGATACCATGTTTTCCGCCCTGTCACAACCTAGCTTCCAAACCCTCAAGCAATCCGCCAGGACTATGAGAAAGCTGTAGGCCTGAAGATCAACTCTGACAAGTCTTC
Source organism: Moricandia arvensis (assembly GCA_905132765.1). Taxonomy (NCBI): domain Eukaryota; kingdom Viridiplantae; phylum Streptophyta; class Magnoliopsida; order Brassicales; family Brassicaceae; genus Moricandia; species Moricandia arvensis. The sequence goes on from CAJHQP010001247.1 coordinate 31,774, forward strand.
CATTACTTTCTTTGCAAAAACATTTGAAGAGACAAAGTAGACAACAAAATCAATCTTAGGAATCTCCAAAGAGGGAGGTGTGGGAAAATACTTGGGGTTACCAGAGCATTGATGCATAAGGAAAAAATATATATTTACCTTTACAGTAGGCATAATCATACGGCGTGCGGTTAACTGGTCCACTCGCTTCCTTTCTGTCCAAAGCAGGCAAGCTAACTATGCTCAAAGTTTTCCTTACAACTTTCCCCACCTACAAAATATCATGTTTTCAAATAATAAATAGTCTTTGGAAGAGAATTCAAAGTGTACTAATAAAATTCTGGTGGGATGGTCCTAATGAACAAAATAAGCTATGTTGGGTTTCATAGGATAAAATGACTAAACTAAAAGTAAGAGGGGGTCCAGGCTTCAGAGATATCCAGCTCTTTAACCAAGTTCTATTCGCAAAAATTGCATGGAGAATCATCACAAACCAGAAAGTTTTCTAGCAAGAGTTCTACTAGGAAAGTACTGCCACAATATCTCTTTCTTAGAGGCAACAATACCATCAAATTGTTCTCATGGATGTCATGGGATTTTACATGCTTGGGATCTCCTAAAACACAACATGGGGAAAGAAATTGGGAATGACCTATCCACAAGAGTGTGGCACGACTCTTGGATTAATCTATTCAAGTATTTAAGACCTATTCCCCCATACCATAATCAAACATTGATCTAAGAGTCACTGACCTGCTAACTTCAAAGCTAAAATGGAATACATAGAGTGGAAGAAATTTTACATGGCTTCTCATCGCATATTCAATGTCTTAAGCCTCCACAAACAAACAACGAAGACATATTTATATGCACCCACTCCACTCAGCTATATTCACGAAAACGTCGTGTGGTCAGGGCCTTTGTGAGAACCCAAATTCGCACTGTCGATTTTTGTTGAATTAGAAATGCAGGGTAAACCCTAGTTTCCGAGAGGTCTCGGATATCTGCTAAATCACACGCCAATCAGTCAGAATACGAAGTAAATATCGAAAAACAAAGTAAGAATCGAAAAGAGAGCAAATAGATGTCTTATTCCGAATTTGTGTATGAGCGTTTACAACATGATAGGCGCCTCAGCTATGAGAGTTGTCGGCGAGATCCCTAGTTCTAATAACCTAAGACTGCAAAACCCTAGTTGAGTCGCAGTTCGAATAAAAAAACAGAACGTTGCCTAAATTCTCTAAGTGCTAAGCTATGTTTGCTCTGAGTGGAGATTTTCGTGTGTCCTCTGCATCATCACCCTTGAAGTCCTTATACACTCCTCCAGAGGCGGTTTGATCTTTCCCCTTATGCCCTTAGTTGAATTTATCGCTTCGCGGAGATACCTTTTTTTCTCGATCTTCATGATTATCTTCGGAAACTTAACATTTATCCTTCCATTCTGACATTTATCTTTCGAACTTAACATTTATCCTTTCCTGAAAAATAAAAGATAAACCGTCATAAGGTTTGGGCTTGATTTTGGATGAAATCGCAAGTGGGCCTTTAGCCGAGCTTTGGACCTCATCGGACCCTTTTCTGACTTATGCATTTCTACGATTTTATCGAAAGAGCATTGCTAAGACGACGTCGTCTGAGAGTTAGGATCTTTCGTACGGGGCTTATGCCTCTAGGTGTTTATTTAACCGTTACCATCTCACATGATCGACCCGATCCTTTTTGAGATAATGAGTTCTTTCGATAAAGTTCCAATGTCAATCCTGATCGAGACGAAAGAATGATAAGTTCGATCAAGTATCGAAAGTGGGAGTTAACGAGGATGAGGTGAAAATGGATTGATTGATCTGACTTACCAAACGAGCGAGTGGGATTGCTCGTGCCACCTAACTTGCCCGTTCGGCGAGTTGGTTGGTCCATGCCGACCAACTCGCCCGTACGGCGAGTTGGTCGGTCCTTGCCATCTAACTTGCCCTTACGGAGGGCGAGTTGTTCGGTCCTTGCCATCCAAATTTCCCTTACAGAGAGTTGGTCGGTCCTTGCCATCCAACTTGCCCGTACAGCGAGTTGGTCGGTCCTTGCCATCCAACTTGCCGTACGGGCGAGTTGGTTGGTCCGACCATCCAACTCACCATACAGGCGAGTTGGTCAGTCCTTACCATCCAAATCGCCGTACGAGTGAGTTGGTTGGTCCGAGACGTCCAAATCGCTGTACGGGCGAATTGGTCGGTCCTTGCCATCCAACTCGCCGTACGGGCGAGTTGGTTAGTTTCAGCAGTCCAACACGCCTTACATGCGAGTTTGTCGGTCCGAGCCGTCCAACTCGCCGTACGGGCGAGTTTGTTGGTCTGAGTCGTCCAACTCGCCGTACGGGTGAGTTGGTCAGTCAATGTTCCTTTTTTTTGAGTTATGGCCTGGAAACTTTCGTTGAGACGGTTTCGAGACTGCATTTGTATGGAAACACGATTTTTAGATGCTGATTTCGAGAGTACCGTTTTTGACCCTGACAGTTAGTGTTGAGGAGAAGCATGAATACACACGGAAAAGAAAGTTACCATGGCAGTAAAAATAAACTGTAATGGTAAAAGTAAAAATGACACACAAGGTAACTCCTATTACCTTAGGCATGGAGTGATGTCATGATGACCAAGAAGTGATGAAAGGGGATGAGCTCATGCTGACCAAGAAGTGATGTAAGGGATGAGCTCATGCTGACCAAGAAGTGATGTAAGGGATGAGCTCATGCCCACCAAGAAGTGATGTAAGGGATGAGCTCATCCCCACCAAGAAGTGATGTAAGGGATGAGCTCATGGTGGCTGTCAACAAGCATTGTTTATTATGAATATCTTGAGTGTGTATACTTTGTAGTTTCTATAAATAGGGGGCAAGATGTAATCAATTTCTCACACACAAAAATGAAAAACATGTTCTTCCCCATTCTCATTCTCTCTCAAATGGCAAACTCCTTCTCTGATTGATCATCTGTCAAACTAGTACATTCTTCTTTGTATTACTTCCGCAATTAAGCCATTCTCACATGGTATCAGAGCTTACCACTCTTGAGACCTGATTATCTCTCTCATTCTCTAACATACTTCCGCAAACCCCTTCATCTAAGCATCCGCAAGAATGGAAAACTCATCCAAAATCTCTATTCCGGTTACTCTCAAAGGAGTAAACTATCTCCTATGGTCTAGACTGGTGAAAACAGCCTTAGGAGGAAGAGGTGTCTGGTCATACATGACAGAAGACAAACCATCTAAAGAAACCATCCAAGGAGGGGATGGTAAGGAAGTGGTGGTGGCTAGCAAGGACAAATGGGATCAGGAGGATCTCTTGGTGTTGTCCATCATTCAAAGCAGCCTTGAACCATCAATCTTGGAAGGTTACTCATACTGTGAAACTTCCAAAGAGTTGTGGAACACTCTTCAAAAGGTGTATGGCAATATTTCAAATCTGAGTAGAGTATTTGAAGTCAAGAGGGCTATAAACTCACTCCACCAAGAAGACACGGATTTTAACCAACATTTCGGCAAGTTCCGAGCCTTGTGGGCTGAAATGGAGATGCTGAGGCCAAGCACCGTGGATCCAACTATCCTGAAAGAAAGGAGGGAGCAAGACAAGGTGTTTTCTCTACTCCTCACACTGAACCCCGGCTACAATGACCTCATTAAGCACTTACTAAGAGCCGAGAAGCTACCAACCTTGGAAGAGGTGTGCTCTCATATTCAAAAGGAGCAAGGATCCATAAAACTCTTTGGAAGAAGAGGAGACCTTGTGTTGGCAAACACTGCTGAAGGAAGTGCAAACAAGAGTTACTACAAACCGGATGACAAGAAAAGTTGGGTATGTGATCACTGTAAGAAGAAAGGGCACGGGAAGGACAAATGTTGGATTCTTCACCCTCATCTCAAACCACAGAAGTTCAAAACCCCTTACTATAATGCCAGAGCCAACTTCTCTGATAACATAAATGAATCAACTACTACTCGGTCCATGACATCCACTTCAAGCAACAATCATGCCGAGAAAGGAAAAGCACTTGCATCCAGCCGCACCGAGAGTGTAATAACCAACCAGGATGAGTCCATCAGGCGTTCTGACATTGAGAACCTCATCAAAGCCCTCAAAGATAACTCTGGTAACATTCTTGGTACCTCTTTACATGCTTATCATACGGGTCACTCCTTGAACGCTAGCACAAATTCAAAAATAACTAAACCCTTAGTAATTGATTCTGGAGCTAGCCACCACATGATTAGTGACCAAGGATTGATTAAAAATATTGTTCCATCACTAGGAAATGTCCTTATAGCTAATGGCGAGATGGTGCCAATTAAAGAGATTGGTGAACTTAGGATATTTGAAAAAGATTCCAAAGCTTTCTATATGCCTAATTTCACATCCAATTTGTTATCTGTAAAAAGAGTGGCTACTGATTTAAATTGCAATGTTACCTTCACGCATAATGATGTCTATTTTCAGGATATTGAAACTAGTAGGTTACTTGGCAAAGGTGTAACCAAAGGAGACTTGTACTTACTTGAAGATACTATGCCAACAACCGATTTATCTATTGCTTTAAGTTCTTGTTTTAACTTCCCTAAAGATGTCATGTGGCATGCTAGATTAGGACATCCTCATTCTCGTGCCTTGAACATCATGCTACCTAGTATTTCCTTTCAAAAAGTGTGTGAAGCTTGTATTCTAGGAAAACATTACAGAACCGTGTTTCCTAAGTCTAGTACTATCTATGAATGTTCCTTTGATTTAATCCACTCTGATGTATGGACTGCACCTTGCACATCTAGAGAACTCCATAAGTATTTTGTGACATTTATAGATAAGAAAACTAAATACACATGGATCACTCTACTTAAATCAAAGGATAGGGTATTAGATGCATTCATAAACTTCCAAAATCATGTTTCTAACCATTACAATGCAAAGATAAAGATTTTGAGATCAGATAATGGTGGGGAATATACAAGCAATGCATTTAAGCATTACCTATCCAAGCACGGAATGATTCATCAAACAAGCTGCCCATATACTCCTCAACAAAATGGTGTGGCCGAAAGCAAGAACCGGCACCTTATGGAAGTAGCCAGAAGCATGATGTTCCACATGAACGTACCAAAAATGTTTTGGGGAGATGCCGTGATGACTGCCTGCTATCTGATCATCAAAATACCAACCAAGGTATTGCAGGATCAGTCACCACATGAGGTATTAAACAAGAGCAATCCATCTATAGATCACCTTCGGGTATTTGGTTGCGTGTGCTTTGTGTTGATACCAGGAGAGCAAAGGAACAAGCTGGAACCGAAGAGCACAAGAGCCATGTTTATTGGCTATTCACCTCAACAAAAGGGATACAAATGTTATGTACCGGAGACTAGGAGGGTCTTAGTATCCAGAGATGTGAAGTTTGTTGAGTCAAAAGGTTACTATGAAGAAAAGAGCTGGGATGAAGTGAAAGACTTGTCGCAATCTGCCTCAGACAGAGCTGAGAATTTAAGAAGAGTCATGGAAAACATTGGCCTTACAATACCGAGAAGAGAAGCTGCAGTTCAGCCTCCATCCACCCGCCCAGACCCAACCGGAGAAATGGACCAGGAGGGACCTTTTAATGAAGGTACAGAGGACGCTCCTCTTGATCCTGAGGGGGGGGGGAATCAAACTGAGTCACAGCCGGACAACACAGCTACTCATGATCAAGAAGAACAACCAGAAGAATCAATAGACAATGAAGATCAACCAGTGGATGATGGAGCTACAACAACTGAGGAAACTATCCAACCACTAAGAAGAAGCACTAGGATCCGACATACAAGAGTGTACTTCAACTCACAAGCCGTGGCACACTGTTCACAAACTCCATGTTCCTTAGTAGAGTTTCCTGCCAGCCACCAAGCCTTCATGACTAGTGTGGATCAAGAATTTATTCCAAGAAACTATGAAGAAGCTATGGAGATAGATGAGTGGAGGAAATCAGTGGAAGATGAAATTGGCACCATGATCAAAAATGAAACTTGGTTTGAGTGTGAGCTTCCCAATGACAAGAAAGCCGTGACAAGCATGCTGCTGTTCACCATCAAATACTTAGGAAATGGGAAGCCAGAGAGGAAGAAGACACGGCTTGTGGAAAGAGGCTATGCACAAGTATATGGAGAAGACTACCTTGAGACATTTGCACCAGTAGCAAAACTTCATACCATCAGGATTCTCTTGTCCATTTCCGTGAACCTAGAATGGGATCTTTGGCAAATGGATGTCAAGAATGCGTTTCTACAAGGAGAGCTTGAAGATGAAGTGTATATGAGACCACCACCTGGTATGGAAGGCATGGTAAAACCTGGAAATGTTCTAAGACTAAGGAAAGCTATCTACGGGTTGAAGCAATCTCCAAGAGCTTGGTACCATAAGCTAAGCACAACCTTGAATGGAAAAGGATTTACAAAGTCTGAAGCTGATCATACCCTTTTCACCCTCACCAGCAATCAAGGAATCATTGCCATACTGATCTATGTAGACGACCTCATCATCACCGGCAATGATAAGAAAGGGATTGCATCAACCAAAGAGTTCCTCAAGGCAAGCTTTGACATCAAAGATTTAGGAGAGCTAAAGTATTTCTTGGGCATTGAGATGTGTAGATCCAATGAGGGTCTGTTCATGTCCCAAAGAAAGTACACGCTTGACATACTTAAAGAAGCTGGTAATCTAGGAGGAAGAACAGCCAAAACACCATTAGAAGAAGGCTAGAAAGTAATGCGTGAGGGGGAGATAGAAGATAAGCCATATGAAGACACAAAACACTATAGAAGAATGGTGGGGAAGTTAATCTATCTAACCATCACAAGGCCGGATGTGTGTTTTGCTGTGAACCAAGTCAGTCAGCATATGCAAGCACCAAAAATGAATCACTGGAACATGGTGGAAAGGATTCTAAGATATCTTAGAGAGGCACCAGGGCAAGGAGTTTGGCTAGGCTGCAACAATAGCACTGAGATCGTTGGGTATTGTGATGCAGACTGGGCTGGAGACAGAAAGGACATGAGGTCTACTACAGGATACTGCACATTCATTGGAGGCAATCTAGTCACTTGGAAGAGCAAGAAGCAGAAGATAGTCGCATGTTCCAGTGCTGAAGCGGAATATAGGTCAATGAGGAAGCTCACTAGCGAACTGATTTGGATAAAGAACCTACTAATGGATTTGGGAATTGAGAAAACCACTCCCATAACCATGCATTGTGATAATCAGGCGGCTATCCACATAGCTTCCAACAATGTGTTCCATGAGCAGACTAAACATATTGAAGTGTATTGTCACAAAGTTAGAAAACCTGTGGAGCAACAGATCATCTTGCCATGTTATACACGAAGTGAGGAGAAACTAGCAGATATCTTCACCAAAGCTGCAAACCAAAAAGTCTGTGAGTTCATTCATTCAAAGCTTGGACTCATGGAACTCCCATCTCATTAAGTCTCCCCTTCATGAAGTGTTCTACTCTTTTTCCTTGGCTGGGGTTTTATCCCATGGGGTTTTACCTGGCTAAGTTTTTAATGAGGGAATGCTTCATGACTTCCAAGCTTGACTTGTTTCATATGGTCAAGCTTGAGGGGGAGTGTTGAGGAGAAGCATGAATACACAAGGAAAAGAAAGTTACCATGGCAGTAAAAATAAACTGTAATGGTAAAAGTAAAAATGACACACAAGGTAACTCCTATTACCTTAGGCATGGAGTGATGTCATGGTGACCAAGAAGTGATGAAAGGGGATGAGCTCATTCTGACCAAGAAGTGATGTAAGGGATGAGCTCATGCTGACCAAGATGTGATGTAAGGGATGAGCTCATGCCCACCAAGAAGTGATGTAAGGGATGAGCTCATCCCCACCAAGAAGTGATGTAAGGGATGAGCTCATGGTGGCTGTCAACAAGCATTGTTTATTATGAATATCTTGAGTGTGTATACTTTGTAGTTTCTATAAATAGGGGGCAAGATGTAATCAATTTCTCACACACAAAAATGAAAAACATGTTCTTCCCCATTCTCATTCTCTCTCAAATCGCAAACTCCTTCTCTGATTGATCATCTGTCAAACTAGTACATTCTTCTTTGTATTACTTCCGCAATTAAGCCATTCTCACAGTTAGCCCCCTAGCTCGCAAGTTTCAGGCACGATTCTTGCGGGCGAGTGAGGGTGTTCAATCAGAATCTGCAGTAAAAATTGGTTTTCTCGAAAAGTTTTTTTCCGATTATTTTATTCGGAAAATCCTTCAGCCTTTGTTTCTTCTATAAATATAGCCTTCCATTTCTCATTTTATCCACACTCTCTAATTTTCTCAAGTTTTCTTTGATTTTTAGAAAAATTTTCCTTCTGCCGAAATGTCTTCTTCCAGCAATTTTCAGAGGAGTGGTGATGTCGAGATGAGCAACATTGTTGTTGCGAATCCGATGGATCTTGCTGACGCTGGAGCCGTCCTGGATCATATTACAAAATTCTTTCCTTCCAGAGCGAGTTTGCCCATTGTGAGGGTGAGGAGGCGGTGAACCCTTGAGGAGGCGGTGAACCCTTGAGGAGGCGGTGAACCCTGCACGTGTCACGCCTCCGAGATCTGTAGCTCTGGCCGGTACCTTGGACCCGGAGGTTCCCTCAATGGGCGATGCTGTTCCTACTGGAGTGGAGATCGCTGCGCATGCACTGGGATCCGAGGTTCATCCATCGGGTTCCTCTACAACCCCGATTCAGGTTGTCGATGTAGAGCCAGCTCAGAATCAAGGCCTCCTCCTCCAGTTAAGAAGACGATCGTCTTCAGGTTATCTGTGCCTAGCACGACACTCGCTCCTACGAAGAAGGGTCGTAAGAGACTTTACGTTAATCCATACGCGCCTAAGAAGAGGAGGTGCACCAAGGAGCCTGATACTGACTCTCTGCCTGCAACGGTGTCCAGACATCGTGCTAAGGTATAGTTTGGAAAAATCTTCTTCCTTTTTCGTTCCTTTTTCCTTTTCGTGCATCGACTGACTCTTGACCGCTTCTTTTCTCTTATTTCCAGTTTGTCTCATTGATCGATGGGATGATCAGTGAGTGTGGGTCAAAGGTCGGCCGTCTTGCTAAGGAATTAGCGGAATCGCGAGCGAAATCGTTGCAGTTTGAAGGGAGGTTGACGGTTTTCGAGGATGCACATTCCCTTGAGATAGCCTAGTTCGACTCTTGGATTAGTGAGCTGGGCGGAATCTTGGGAAAACTGCTAGCTTGTTGCTTAAAGCGAAAGAGGCGAAGATGGCTAAGTCTTCAAAATTTCGCCAACTAAAGCGTATGATCAAGAGTGGGGAAGAATCGTCGGTTATTGTGGTCGACGAGGCCCGGGAGAACGTTCGTGCCGAGTTTCGAACCCGTTTAGCGAGGATCGCTGACTCCCTTGATTCGTTGGCGGTTTTCCATGTTAGGGATTTGGCCCTGGCGAGCATCAAGGGAAGGATGCAACATGTCCAGTTGTTTCATGGTGATGCTCCTCCGTCCCCGCGAACTGAGAATGCCAAGCTTTCCGCTCGCAGAGCAAAGTTAGGTAATGCAGATGGGGACTTCGACCTGATCCTCGCGGGCCTAAAATCTGAATGTATCCTCCCACATTGCTCGGGTGGCTCCGACGGTCAGAGTCCTACAGCCGAGGAAGGTGCAAGCGAGGCGATTCCGAATACGAAAGGGGTGATTGGTGAAGTTGAGGCTCCATGTGCGGAGGACGATTGAGTTCGTAGTATCGTACGAGATTTTATTTATTTTAATGTTATCTGTTTGTGTTTTGATCCGGCCGAGTGTAGCCGTGTTTTTATCTTGGGACTGGCCGCTGGTGGCTTTGAATCCCAGTCGCTTCTGCGACTTTTTAAGTCTCCCGAATGTGCTGACCAAAATTTTGGATTTCTTTTATAGCGATATTACCCTTGTGTCGGGTGTACGAGAGCTATCTCAACGAGATGGCTTAGTCTGTTTCGGACGTTAAGATTTTGTTGTGATCAGAAACAAACTTATTGGTGGATGTTACTGTTTTTGATTCTTCGCGAAGGGTACGTGTTAAGAAGGTGTGCGTGTTTTATGGTTGTAGATGGAATGTTTTTAGTGTGAGTATGTTATATTGGGAAGGTTTTACGACACATAAAGGAGTCCTTCGAGCGTTAGCGATGTCTCGCTACGTCGAAGGTTGATTTTTTGCGTCGATTTTGTGGAGCGAGTTGCAGAAATGTGGGAGTTTTTCCGAGTTCCGGTTTCCAAAATACCGAATCCAGGAATGAATAGTTTTGAGATTTGGGAGTATACGAGTATACGTATACTTACCCACTCCCCCCTTTTTGATGAGGGGGACAGCTGGGCTCGTCTTGCGACAAACTGCTTACGTACCCTTTTCTGGGATCAAGCCGTCTCGTAGTTCAACTCTAAACATTGTTTTAGTGGTAGTATTTCTTGAGGTGCATCGCATTCCAAGTTCTTGGAATTTTGATATCTTCCATATTCGCGATTTCTTAGGAGCCTGGTCGTACGACTTTTATAACTTTATAGGGTCCTTCCCAGTTTGCTCCGAGTTTCCAAGCGTTTCGTTCGACGGTGTTCTGGAAACAAATTCGAAGGACTAGGTCACCTTCTTTGAATCTGAGGCTTCGTACATTAGAGTTATAGTACATTGCAGCCGCCTGTTGATAATTTTGGATTCGTAGAGGGGCATAATCCTGGCGTTCGTTAATCAGGTCGAGATCGTCGAGCAGCATCAGATTGTTTGACTTTTCTTGTTATGGGATTAACCTTCTGCGTACTCCAGAAACTTGACCTCTGCTGGGATCATGCACTCTGCTCCGTACACAAGGGCGAACAGGGTCTATCCAGTTGCGCATCTCGGAGTTGTGCGATGAAACCATAGGACTCCTTCAAGTTTGTCGGGCCATCTACCCTTCTTGGCGTCCAAACGTTTTTTCAGTCCATCAAGGATGGTTTTATTAGTAGTTTTGGCATGGCCATTGCATTGCGGGTATATAGGGGGTTGATTTTGTTAGTCGTATCTACCATTTTTCTCAGAAGGCCTTGAATCTGGTCGAAATGAGTTGAGACCCATTATTTGTTACGATTTCGTATGGGACCCCATACCTGCAAATAATGTTTTTCCATAGGAAGATTTCGACTTAGGCGTCCTTAATGCTTGCGTATGAGTATGGTTCCCCCCATTTTGAGAAGAAATCCGTCAAGACCAATAAGAATATTTTTGTTTCGACCTATGCATGGGTCTGACTATATCCATCGACCATCGCATGAATGTGTATGGTGCCGAGATCAATGAGAGGACCTCTGCTGGTTGATGGATAGTTGGTGCGTGCCTCTGGGACTTTTCGCATTTCTGCGCAAAGTCCTCGCAATCTTTGATCATGTTGGCCAGTAGTGTCCGTCCAGGATGTTCTATAAACACTAGTGGAATCACCCTGCTTAACCCTGGGTCTGAACTTGATGCAAAGTGTGGGAACCAAAATTTGCACTATTGATTTCCATTGAATTAGGAACACACTGTAAACCCTAGTTTCCCAGAGGTCCCAGATATCTGCTAAACCACACGCCAATCAGTCAGAATACAAAGTAAATATCGAAAAGCAAAGTACAAATTGAAAAGAGAGCAAATAGATGTTTTATTCCGAATTTGCGTATGAGCATTTACAACAGTATATAAGCCTCGACTATGAGAGCTACCGGCGAGATCCCTAGTTCTAATAACCTAAGACTGCAAAACCCTAGTTGAGTCGCAGCTCGAATAACAAAATGGAAAGTTTCCTAAATGCTCTAAGTGCTACGCTATGTTTACTCTAAGTGGAGATTTTCGTGTGTCTTGCAACATCACCCTCGAAGTCCTTATATACTCCTTCAAAGGCGGTTTTATTTTTCCCTTCTGCCCTTGGTTGAATTTATCGCTTCGCGGAAATATTCCTTTTTTTCCTTGATCTTCATATTATCTTCGGAAACTTAACATTTATCCTCCGATCTTAACATTTATCTTCTAAACTTAAAATTTATCCTTTCCTGCAAAATAAAAGATAAACCGTCATAAAGTTTGGGCTTGATTTCGGATAAAATCGCGAGTGGGTTTTTTGCTGAGCTTTAGGCCTCATCGGGTTATTTTTTTACTTAGGCGTTTTTAAGATTTTAATCAAAAGAGCATTGCTAAGATGACATCATTCGAGAGTTATGACCTTTCGTATGGGGTGTGCGACTCTAGGTGTTTAGTTAACCGTTACCGTCCAATGTCAATCTTGATTGAGACGGAACAAAGATAAGTTCGATCAAGTATCGAAAGAGGAATATAATGAGGACGAGGTGAAAATGGATTGATTGATCTGAGTTTCCGAACAGGCGAGATGGTCGGTCAGTGCCGTCCTACTCGCCGTACGGGCGATTTTGTCGTGTCCGTGCTGTCCAACTCGCTGTACGGGCGAGTTGGTCGTGTTGTGCCGTCCAAATCGCCGTACAGGCGAGTTGGTAGTTTCGTGCCATCCAACTCGCCGTACGGGTGAGTTGGTCGGCCCATGTGGTTTGATTTTTCCGTTCGACGAGCTATATGTCTTGCTCGGCTAACTTCTCCATCCGGGGAGTTAGATGATAGAGTCTTCTATTCGTTTCTTTGTATTATCGTTCGGGGATACATTTACCCGAGGTCTTTGGACAAACTCTTCCTGATGGCTCATTTGTGCGGATTTCGTTTGTGGTCAGTCGAGATTTGACCTCAATTTTTCTCGTTCCCCTTTTTCCGAGACAATATCTCTTTCTCTCACAAAGGGCCCATTTTCCCGGTAGGTTTCTGACGTTCATTCCATCATAACCAATTTTGACCCCAACAGTTAGCCCCTCTCCCAGCTTATTAGAATCGTAAGGTTCTAGCGAGTGGTTTGGCATGTTTGGTAAGTTAGGCTGAATCAATGTTTGAAAATGTCCATTGAAAGTGGTCTACTTATTCCTCTAAGAGCGGAATGCAGTAGGATTGGGGCTGCGCCTTGTGAAGGCTGCCTACGTACCTTTGTAAAAGGGATCAAGCCTTTTGTAGTTCGTTCCAGAGTTAAGGTTCTTACTTCTTGTTTTCTAGTGAGACCTTTATGGTTTAGTTGTGTGTCGTGTAGACATCATCTGGCATGTTGCTACCAATGGCATTGTATATTGGATCTTTGACGGCCTCGAGACTAGCCTCGTAGGCTCTTTATTTTGGTTGAGTGTGGCCATATTTATGTTTTCGGTACTCACAGCGGGTGCCTTCGGATCCCAGCCGCTTTGCGAATTTTTTAAACGAATAAACTAGGTTTTTACTTGACAAGGAGTTTAAGTAGATTTGGATTTTTTTTTAAGTAAAGAGGGAAGGATACGAGTTGTCATCTCACTCCCAACTCTTTTGCGGATCATCCTATTCGTTGCTCGTTCGAGATGTTTGAGAAGTTTTCCAAAGTTTCGAGAGCTTTTAGATATGGACGAAGAGACATGCTTTCGGGATCTCGTATCTTTTCGATATCATGCCTTGAGACGTTAGAGACCAGTGTGCTGACTTTAGGGCAAGACCTAGGGCTAATCATTGTTTCAGGGGTGCGATGACTACTTCGGCATACGTTTCCCGTATCGGTTTTGACCTGATTCCTTCCCATTTTAAAGTCTGCTATATGTTCTCGGCTTATGTGACTTGTATGGTTGGAATCGAGCATCTCTTCAAGGACAATTTTTAGTCTCCGAAAGTGCTGACCAAAATTTCAAATTTCTTTTATAGCGCTATTACCCTTGTGTCACGTGTTCGATAGCTTATTTTGTTTAGGACGTTAAGAGTTTGTTCTGATCAGCAACAAATTTAATGGTAGATATATTTGTTTTTGAACCTTCGCGAAGGATACGTGTTTAAGAAGGAGTGTATGTTTTATAGTCGCGGACAGACTGTTTTTAAGGTGTGCATTCCGTTTTGGAAAGTTTTTGACAACAATTCTCCAAGCGTTAGCGACGTCTCGCTGTGTCGAAGATTGAGTTTTTCTTTTGTATGTCGCATTTCGTGCTTCAAATGTTAACGGGCGTAAAGATGTGTGGTATCACAAGGTTTTTATTGTAACCTTACGGAAGAGAAATGTTTTGTTTCTCAGGAATTAGGACGAATGAGTCGCGTAAATTTGTCCCTGAGAATATGTGACTTCGTTCACTGTGCTTTGTGAAGAGTTGGCCCCCTGAGACTTATTTCGTGTATAGTTAAGGATGCTTCGTATAGCTCTAGGAGCTTCGTTACAAGTTTTTTCTTATGCGCCGCTTTTTACTTGTAAAACGTTGTGGGTTTAGAGTAAACTGCGGAAAATATTGATTCTGGGCTATACGATAGTTATTTGCACTTGGCGTTTTTAAACTAATCGTGAATTGTCGTTTTGCCGCTAAGTAGTTGGGTGGAGAAGTGGTTGCTCAAACATTTTGGCTCGGTCTAAAGGATGTGTTCAGAAGAATAGCCGAGGATGTTTCTGGTCACGGATAGACTATTGCACGATCGTGTTAACATTAAGGTTAAGTTAGTTTAGAAATTTCCTGAAGAGGATACCGAATTCCAGTACGGATTTTTATCGGAAGGTATAATTGGCTGAGGGCCAAAGAGCATTTTTTGAGATCTACGGGCCAAGTCGGATTTTTCCGTGCTAAAATCGTACGAAAATTGTTTTGTTTTTGTATAATGAAGACAAAACCTAAAAAGCTCGACAAAGAACATGTGCGAGATGATTGCCTGCTCGGAATGAACCAAGGGAGATGGGAGGTAAAATCCAGCGAGCCGCATGGCTAAGGAGTGAGATCTGTAGATCGTAGTGCGAAGAAATAAAGTTTAATTTTTTCGTTGAGAGACGAGTCATGTAACTTTGTTTTTAGCTATACACAAATTGTCTAAAACACTTCTCCGTAAAACTTGCTACGTTCGCTTCCAAAAGTTTCTTCGCATAACTTGGTGTGGCTATACGAAGGATGTTTCGTGTAAGTTTTACGAGAAGTGAATGGCATAGAAGTAACTAAGAATGTCTCTCACAGATTACTCGTGATATTTGCATAAGTTAAACGAGAAGTGAATGGCATAGAAGTAAATTGAGAATGTCTCTCACCGATCTTATAGAAAAATGGATGATCGGTTTTATGAGGCATTGCATGGCCTAAATTATTTTCTATCTATTACTGCGAGAGTTTGCTAGGTCGAAAGTGTTTTTTTTTTATGCCAAGACAAAAAAAAATTTGAAGTATGGGAGTATATGAGTATAGTATATGTACCTACTCCCTCCTTTTTTACGAAAGAAAACGGCTGAACAGATATTTTGAAGGGTTGTGCACGTTTTTTCTTTCGAAGATTGGGATGATCAATAATCCAGGTCGGTTTAAAGACAACGCTAGGATTGTGGCTTGGGGACTTTCAAGTTGACGACAAGGAATACATCGGCTTTAAGAAAATTGCTAGGAACGAGATAGTTTTAAGACGACGTTCGCGTTTCTAGTTCCCTCTTTCCTTAGGAAGCGAGCTAAGTGTGTGTGTGGCAATCGTTTCTCGGTTTTTTGAGAGTTAATATCGGTTTGCAAAATATGCCTATGCAGTCACAGAACAATAGATCCGGACAAAACAATTCCTAAGATATAGATCGCTAGAGTATTCTCCTAGATCCTAAGTTCCCTAAAGTTTTATGGCGATCTCCAAAGCGTTTTATTTCTTAGTACCTTCCTACGAAAATTCCAAGTCTGATTTCAAAGAATTCCAAGCCGGCCATACCTTAGTTTACTCGAAGGTTTGGGTTCCCCTCTTCTCCGTTTTGCTTGCTTATCTCCCCTTCCTCTTCTCATGTCTGTACGCCCCTTAAGAATCGTAACAATATTAGTTCTTCCTAGCCGCATTTAGGCTCGCACCTGTCTTGCGGTTTTTATCGTAAAGTTCCCACGGTAAATTCGATCGAGACGAAACAAGAGATATTTCCATCGAGATTCAAAGGAGAAGGATAAAATGGAGGTAAGGGCGAGGAGGATGCCCAATAGGGCGAGGAGGATTTCCAAGAGGGCGAGTAGGACGCCCACGATGTTTAGTAGGAGCTAGCAAAGTAGTTTAGGAGAGTCTCACTTGTTTTTGTCGTAAAATCTCAATGTAAACTCCGATTGAGATGAAACTAAAAGCGTTTCGATCAAGATTTGAAAGAGAACACAAAGGAGAAGCTCATCATGGATTCTCCAACTCTTTATGAGGCTAGCTGGAAGGAATAAATTAAACTCGCCATCGAGGCGAGTTGGATAGTGTGCGTCCAACTTAATTTGATCGTAAAATCTCAATGGAAACTCCGATTGAGACTAAAAGAAAGGCGTTTCGATCGGGACTAAAAGGAGAACGAAAAGGTGAGCCAAAAGAGTGTGCGTACAGCCCAACTTTCCCGTTTGGCGAGTTAGATTGGTCCAACTCGTCCAATGGGTGAGTTAGACGGTTCGTTTCGTCCAACTCGCCCGTTCGGCGAGTTGGGCTGGTCCAACTCGCCCAATGGGCGAGTTAGGCAGATCGTTTCGTCCAACTCGCCCTTTCAGAAAGTTGGACTGGTCAAACTCGCCCATTAGACGATTTAGAAAGCTCATTTCGTACAACTCGCCTGTTCGGCGAGTTGGACTAGTCTGACCTGTGCGTCCAACTTGTTTTGATCGTAAAATCTCAATGGAAACTCCGATTGAGATGAAAAGAAAAGCGTTTCGTTAGTGACTCAAAGGAGAACGCAAAGGTGAACCAAAAGAGTGCTCATCCAGTCCAACTCGCCCAATGGGCGAGTTAGACGGCTCGTTTCATCCAACTCGCCTATTCGGCCAGTTGGGCTGGTCCAACCTGCCCAATAGGCGAGTTAGACTGCTTGTTTCTTCCTACTCGCCCGTTCGGCAAGTTGGACTTGTCAAAATCGTCCATTGGGTGAGTTAGACAGCTCGTCTCGTACAACTCGCCCGTTCGGCGAGTTGGACTGGCTCGGCCTATGCGTCCAAGTTGTTTTGATCGTAAAATCCCAACGGAAACTCCGATTGAGATGAAACAAAAAGTGTTTCGATCGGGATTCGAAGAAGAACGAAAATGAGAGCCAAAGTAATGCTTGTTATTTTAAAACTCGCCCATTGGGCGAGCTGGAGTGGTTAAACTCGCCCAATGGGCGAGTTGCACGGCTTGCACTGTCCAACTCGCTCGCTGGGCGAGTTAGACTGGTCAAACTCGCCAATTGGGCGAGTTGCATGGTTGTACTGTACAAATCGCTCGTTTGGCGAATTGGACTAGTCAAACTCGAGTTTGGATGGTTTGCTGGTGAGTTCGTTTCGTAAACATTTTCAAATTATAAAACGTCGAGTTTGATTTTACGAAAGCTGTTTTGGAACATGTTGTTGAGCTTTAATTTTAAGAAAGTTATTCCAAGAAACGTGATGAGTTTACTTTTACGAAAGCTGTTTCGTAAAATGTTGATGAGTTTAATTTTATGAAAATCATTATGCATGCGTGTTTTCGTGTTTGGCTGTACGAGAGCCGTTTTCCCGGAAAGCTTACGTTTTAGCCTCCGAATCTTTGTGTATTATGAGCTTAATTATCATGAGTCGACTTAATCAGAGATTTTCGAGTTTCCACATGATTTATCCGAGGGGATTTTGAGTAGTTTCTCCGAAGTAAGTGAATATGTCACGTAGAATCGAAGCTTGACTCTTTACGAAATCTTAGGTTTTAGAGAACGCTTTAGCAGTGAGGGATACGATCTGTTGTTTTGTTTAGTTTAGTTTTCATCAGTGGTTTTAGGTTTTGAGTGATTCAATAGAGATCAACTTCGTTTCTTCGAAAATTATTCAGAAGAAGTGCAGTAGTGGGGGTTGTGCATCCGATTTGCTGTTCTTCCGATCTCTGTGAGTAATCAAGGGTTTCTCCGCAGTTTCTGGGAGAGCAAGTTTTATTTTTCCAAAAGGTTTTCGAAAAAGTTCTTTTGGTCGAACCCTTATGCGCTGAGATTTTCCCAACTCGGTAAAGAGACAAATTTTACTGGGTTTGATAGATTTAATCGTTACCCTTTATGTTTAGTGAGAGAAATCGTGAGCTTGTTTCGGTTCCCCGCATGTGGCGAAGAGTCGCGACTAGGTTTTCGATTTTCTCAAGCATTGCAGCTTTTGCATAAGCTTTGGTGACAGGAGCAGTCACTGCTGGAGTTGTTTTACCAGCATTGTTGAGAGCTGCTGTATTGTCTTTTGTATTTCCAGACATTGTTTCAATCAAGCATTTTGTGGCCATGAGTTAGAGTAATCCGACCCTCCCTCCATCTAGTGCCAAACTTTGGGAACCAAAACTTGCACTGTCGATTTACGTTGAATTAGGAACGCATGGTAAACCCTAGTTTCCCAGAGGCCCGAATATCTGCTAAACCACACGCCAATCAGTCAAAATACAAAGTAAATATCGAAAAGCAAAGTACGAATTGAAAAGAGAGAAAATAGATGTATTATTCCGAATTTGCGTATGAGCGTTTACAACGGGATAGAAGCCTCGGCTATGAGAGCTGTTGGAGAGATCCCTAGTTCTAATAACCTAAGACTGCAAAACCCTAGTTGAGTCACAACTTGAATAACAAAAATGGAAAGTTGCCTAAATGCTCTAGGTGCTAAGCTATGTTTGCTTTGAGTGGAGATTTTCGTGTGTCTTGCATCATCATCCTCGAAGTCCTTATATACTCCTCCAGAGGCGGTTTGCTCTTTCCCCTTCTTCCCTTGGTCGAATTTATCGCTTCGCGGAAATATTCCTTTTTTCCCTCGATCTTCATGATTATCTCCTGAAACTTAACATTTATCCTCCGATCTAGACATTTATCTTCTAAACTTAAATTTTATCCCTTCCTGCAAAATAAAAGATAAACCGCCACAAAGTTTGGGCTTGATTTCGGAAACAAATCGTGAGTGGGCCTTTAGCCAAGCTTTAGGCCTCATCGGGCCATTTTTAACTTAGGAATTTTTAAGATTTTATCAAAAGAGCATTGCTAAGATAACGTCGTCCAAGATTTAGGACCTTTCGTATGGGTCGTGCGACTCTAGGTGATTCGTTAACTGTTACCGCCCATGTCAATCCTGATCGAGATGGAACAAAGATAAGTTCGATCAAGTATCGAAAGAGGAAGATAATGAGGACGAGGTAAAAATGGATTGATTGATCCGAGTTGCGGAACGGGTGAGTTAGTCTTGCCATGCCGTCCAACTCGCCGTACGGGGGAGTTGGTCCGCCGGTGTCATCCAACTCGTCGTACGAGCGAGTTGGTTGTGCCGTGCCGTCCAACTCGCCGTACGTGCGAGTTGGTCGGCCGGTGTCGTCCAACTCGCCGTACGAGCGATTTGGTTGTGTCGTACCGTCCAACTCGTCGTACGGGCGAGTTGGTTGTGCAGTGCCGTCCAACTCGCCGTACGGGCGATTTTTCGTGTTGTGCCGTAAGGGCGAGTTGGTCGTGTTGTGTCGTCCAACTCGCCCTACAGGCGATTTGGTCGTGTCGTGCCATCCAACTCCCCGTACAGGCGAGTTGGTCGTGTCGTGCCGTCCAAATCGCTGTACATGGGAGTTGGTCGGCCCATGTGGTTTGATTTGTCCGTTCGACAAGCTGGACGTCTTGCTCGGCCAACTGATGTTGGATAAGTTTAATCCTTAAGATGTTGTAGTACTTAAGGTGTCAATCCAAACTCTAGTGATTCTAAGCACTAAGAATACAGATCATTTGGCTTAATCTAAGTACAATCCAATGAGGTTTGTTGTAGCAAGAAACAATGCGAAATAATCAAGTTTTAGTACAAATATAACAAAGAAGAACCAATGGGTATTTAGGCAATTTGATTTCAGGGTGGTAGTTCTAAATCAAGGTGTCTAACTTAAAATAAACATAACTTTCTATAGTCCTAGATCTCATTCAATATAGGTTAATCCACTTTCGATGGTAGAAACCCTTATGCAATTATGAACTAAACATCAACTTCCGTTCGTCTTGTTCACTCAAACATACATTAAGATTTAGTCTACTAGCCATCTAGCAATCTAAACATCAACTTCCGTTCGTTTTGTTCACTAGAGCACTACTAAGTTATTTCAAGCATTATGCAAACACTTTCGATGTCCTACAAACACTTAGAATCTAGATTAAAAATGGCCAAAATCAATCTAGCATTAAGAACACTTAGTAAGCATAGAAATTTAAGCATTTTACCTTTAGAACATCTTAACTCTTTTCTAACCACCCATTAATCTACCTAACCCATTGATCCTAAGGATGACTACTCACTAATCATCTTGTTTACACTTAATCCCATGATGGATAGAAGCATAATCAAGATGATATAATATATGAAAACAAGAAACAAAATGTAGATGAAGAGAATAGCTAAAGAAAACAAGACTTTATAACATAAACTTCAAGAACACTTAAGAATACTAAGAACAAATGTTTTCAAACAAGAACTTAAAACAGAATGCAAAACAAGACTTAGAATGAAAGTGATAGACTCTATTAGACAGAAGAAGACTGAGAAAGAGATGGTGTGTTTTGCCATGGGGTTTGGAGCTCTATTTATAGGTGAAGAACAACCCATCCCCCATGTTACAAAGTTAAGATATAGATCCAAAATAAAACACACTCATTGATGTTTCTTCCACTTTATCCCATTTGCACACACCTTTTGACCCTTCACAAGACAAATGTATACTTGGCTCTTCAGAAAAGGTAGAGAAAGTTAGGCCACTTGATCCACCAAACTCGTCCAGCACATGAAAAGTGATACAGGCTGTCTGGATCGATCGATCTGATTTTGTTCGAAAACGGATCGATCGATCCGTGTGTATTTCTTCGACCAAAATTTATATCCAATGGCCCGATCGATCGATCCATTTTTCTATATAAATGAATCGATCGATCCATGTACAATTCTTCACCACATCGTTTGATCTTGATTTCTGATCGATCGATCACTTTTCCTAACTTGCTCACGGCTTTCTTGGATCGATCGATCTATTTTTCCATCAAAAATGGATCGATCGATCGGTGTCTCTTTTTGCTCCTTTTGTGTTCTAATCACCTCTGAAACTCCAAATAGCTCATCCAACACCTACAAGATGCAAATGTACATGTAATAGTTTCTAAATGCAAATAAATGTAAGGTTAATGCATAAAAATATATGAAATAACAAAGCTAAAACTATGCAAAATCACAACATATCAACTCCCTCACACTAGTCCTTTACTTGTCCTCAAGTAATTTAATTAAGATCAAAGGGAGAGATAATGAAAATGGGAGCTAAAACTAAGGTATACATTTCCCGAACTCATAGCTTTACACAAGTTGACGGATCCTCAATCGACATTACTTCATAACCAACTCTCACATTCAATTAAGCATAAGCTAACAAGGTGAATTCTTGCAAATGGAAACTTGATCTCGATCATTTGGCTTGGTAAGTGAAATGGTTTAATGAGCATGTAAGAGGGGTTCAAACACATTTCTTTGTAGTGGCTTACACTCAAAAGTAGGAGCATGATCATTATGCAAAATCAATCTAAGAAAAGAGGCAACTTATGCATACATTGATTGTTCTTATTCTTCCCTTTTTCCTAGATGATCTTCAACTCTACCCTTTTTTCTTGGTGTTAATTTTCAAAATTTATTCATCCCAAAGACGTTAAGATCACTCTCTTTACTCATCCACTGAACTCTTTCTTATCTTTTTCTTTTGAACCAACTAGGGATTGGTTTTCTCTTTTTTTTTGTTCATTCTTTTCTTTTCACTTCTTTGGTTCATCTCTTTCACTTATCATATCATTTTATACCCAAGATAGATTTTTGTAAAACAATACCAGACTTCCCAACCTAATTGCTAGCTCTCAAGAGGTCTTTATAGCTAGCCCAACAAAATAACAACCAATGTCGCCTCTAATACTCTCAAGTTTTTGCACATGACAAGCTATCAAAAGAGACCTCACTCAACAAATATGATTAGGCTTCAAAGAATGGTAAGGGTTTTAAGGGTAAGGAGGTGCCATTTGGGTTGTCTAAGAATGGTAGAAGGATAAAATCAAACCCAAATGTTTATGATCCATGATCAAGTATACAAGTACCCATAAGCAAGAAGGATTAAGTTCATTTAGCTTTAAGTTCATTTGGAGTTGGTTTCAAGAAGAATGTCAAATCTCACACAGAAAACAAGTTTCAAGAAGAGTTTCAAGGCTTGTATTCCTCGTAAGGTAAGCTCCCAATGCATGAATGCAATCTAAATGCAAATTTTTTTTTTCAAATTTTTATGTGTTTTTATGCAAATAGTTAATGAATAGGTGAACTCACCCCCCCCCCCCCCACACACACACTTACTTCACACAGTCTCTTGTGTGATAGCAATGTGAAAGAAGAGGACTAGAAGAAATAAACATGAAAGCTATATATTTACAATGGTTGGAGAGACACTTAGCTAATTGGAGTTGCTGGATGGAGTTGGATAATTCTAACACTTGTTGTTTTGGTGGATGGCATCTTTCTTCTTTGATTTAGTGGACATCCTTCTTCCTTGATATGGAGAGTCATCTGAAAAAAATCAAACACACTTATTAAACACACAAAAGAAAATTGCACAAGTGAAACAGAAATATATATAAAAGGATAAACATGGGAGTTCATCCCAAGTGAGTTTGTTTTAAGTCTCTAGCTTGACTTCCTTTTTCTTTGGATCAGGCTGGTTTAGGATCGGAAAGTGGAATTGAAGTTCCTCCCTCCTCTGGTGTGGCCGCCATGTACATCTTGACTCTTTGTCCATTCACTGTAAAGTCTCCACCAGTCTTGTTCCAAAGCACAATTGCTCCATATGGCCTCACTTCTTTGATCTTGAAAGGGCCGGACCATCTTGACTTAAGTTTTCCAGGGAACAGCTTCAATCGAGAGTTGAAGAGCAACACTTGATCTCCAATGTTGAACTCCCTCTTCAGTATCTTCTTGTCATGGAATGCCTTGGTCTTTTCTTTGTAAATCCTTGAGTTCTCAAAAGCATCAAGTCGAATCTCATCAAGCTCATGGAGATGGAAAAGTCTTTTCTCTTTGGCACTCTTGATGTCGAAGTTCAGCATCTTAACAGCCCATAATGCCTTGTACTCAAGCTCCACTGGCAAATGACAAGCTTTCCCATTGACAAGATTGAAGGGAGTGGTTCCCAAGGGTGTCTTGTAAGCAGTCCTATAGGCCCAAAGTGCATCATCAAGCTTGCTAGGCCAATCCTTCCTTGTTATCCCCACAGTCTTCTCCACAATGGACTTGATCTCCCTGTTGAAAATCTCAACTTGGCCACTTGTTTGGGGATGATAGGCAGTTGCCACCTTGTGCTTGACACCATTCTTCCTGAGAAGGTTATTAAAAAGTTTGTTGATGAAGTGGGTGCCTCCATCACTGATTACGACTCTTGGGACTCCAAACCTTGGGAAGATAATGGTTTTGAACATCTTGAGGACAACCTTGGCATCATTGGTTGGGCTAGCTATAGTTTCCACCCATTTGGACACATAATCCACAGCAACAAGGATGTATTCATTACCATATGATGATGGAAATGGTCCCATGAAGTCAATGCCCCACACATCAAACACTTCCACTTCCAAGATAGGAATTTGAGGCATCTCATTTCTCTTGGTGATGTTTCCTCTCCTTTGGCATGGGTCACACCTTGACACAAACTCTTGTGTGTCTTTAAACATATGGGGCCACCAAAATCCTGCTTGTAGCACCTTGGAGACAGTCTTGAAGGTGGCAAAGTGGCCTCCATAGGATGATCCATGGCAGTGTGTGAGGATTCCTTCCACCTCCTCTTCAGCTACTACTCTTCTATAGATCTGATCCTTGCAAAGAGTGTAGAGGTAAGGCTCGTCCCAGTAGTATCTCTTGACATCTTTGAAAAACTTCTTTCGTGCATAGCCCCTCAGATTCAATGGTTCCCTTCCACATGCCAAGTAGTTCACTAGATCGGCATACCATGGGCCTGTCTCATCAATTGCCTTCATTTGTTCAAGCTTCTTTCCAGTCTCACAGGCTGTGACCACTGCTCCTATAGCCATAATCTGTTCTTCAAGAAGTCCCTCATCAATAGGAATCCCACACTCCACTCTTAATCTTGAAAGGTGATCAGCTACACCATTCTCCACCCCTGGCTTGTCCTTGATTTCGAGATCAAACTCTTGTAGTAGTAATATCCATCTGAGCAACCTTGGCTTGGCGTCTTTCTTGGCAAGTAGGTGCCGTAGTGCAGCATGGTCAGTGTAGACAATGACCTTAGACCCCACCAGGTAGCTCCTGAATTTCTCGAAAGCGTAGACAATTGCCAACAGCTCCTTTTCAGTCGTGGCATACTTCATTTGGGCATCATCAAGTGTTCTACTAGCATAGTAGATCACATGTGTCTTCTTGTCTTTCTTCTGCCCCAAGACTGCCCCCACAGCATAGTCACTAGCGTCGCAAATGACCTCGAAGGGTAGACTCTAATCTGGTGGTTGAACTATTGGGCCACTAATGAGCTCCTCCTTCAGTCTTTTAAAGGCTTCTAGGCATTCTTCATCGAAGTGGAAGATAATCTCCTTGCACAGCAGCTTGGTCAGTGGTCTAGCTATTTTGGAGAAGTCTTTGATGAACCTTCTGTAGAAACCAGCATGGCCAAGGAAGCTTCTAATGTCTTTAACTGTTTTTGGTGGAGCCAACTTCACCATCACCTCTATCTTCGCCTGATCCACTTCAATGCCTCTCTCTGAAATCTTGTGCCCAAGTACAATTCCTTCTTTAACCATGAAGTGGCACTTCTCCCAATTAAGCACAAGGTTGGTATCTTCACATCTCTGTAGTACCCTGCACAAATTTGACAAACAAGCAGAAAAAGAGGATCCGTAGACAGAGAAATCATCCATGAAAACCTCCACTACATCCTCAATGAGATCTGAGAAGATAGACATCATGCACCTTTGAAAGGTTGCTGGAGCATTACATAACCCAAATGGCATCCTTCGATAGGCAAAGGTACCATAGGGGCATGTGAAAGTTGTCTTCTCTTGATCATTGGGATGTATTGGGATTTGGAAGAACCCTGAATACCCTTCAAGAAAGCAATAATATGGATGGTTTGCAAGCCTCTCAAGCATTTGATCAATGAATGGCAATGGAAAGTGATCCTTCCTAGAGGCTGAGTTAAGTTTTCTATAATCAATACACATCCTATGCCCTGTTACAGTTCTAGTGGGTATTAATTCATCATTTTCATTTCTAACCACAGTAATACCACCTTTCTTTGGGACTACATGCACAGGGGATACCCAATTACTGTCTGAGATAGGATATATAACATCAGCATCCAAAAGTTTGATAATCTCTTTCTTAACAACTTCTTTCAGATTTGGGTTCAATCTTCTTTGATGCTCTATAGAACTCATTGATTCATTTTCAAGATGTATCCTATGTGTGCACAATGAGGGTGATATCCCTTTAATATCATCTAGTGAGTACCCTATTGCCTTTCTATATTTTCGAAGTTCTTTCAAGAGTGCAAGCAATTCAATTTCATTGAGTTCACTACTCACTATGACAGGATATGTGTTGTTGGATCCAAGAAAGGCATACCTGAGCCCCTTGGGGAGTGGTTTGAGGTCGACTTTGCGAGCCTTGAGTTCACTCCAATCATCCTCTTGGACAGCGACCGAGGCGACATGTTGATCAGTTTGTGGCAGTTCCAGGAACATGCCTTCATCTACTAACTCTTCATGGGAATTGAGAAGCTTCTGATACTCCAAGCTCACTCCATCATCAATGAGCTGAGCCTCTTTGTTTATGGTGAGAGCATGCTGTAAGGAGTCTTCCAGTGCTAACTCTTCTAGGTACTCATCAGCAAGGGCTTCCATCTCATCAATGTAGAACATCTGCCCTTCAATGGTGGGTTTCTTCATCACGTCCTTGATGTCAAAGTGAAGAGTGTTTCCCTCCCCCAAGTGAAGAGCTATCTTGCCATCTTTCACATTCACAATGGATCTAGCAGTAGCTAAGAATGGTCTTCCAAAAATTAGGGGATCTTTAGGCTCTTCATCCATCTCCAAGACCACAAAATCGGTAGGGACCTCATAGTCCCCAATCATGACTGGAAGGTCTTCCAAGATTCCTACGGGGAGCTTCACAGAGCGATCAGCCAAAACCAATGATATCCTACACTTCTTGTATTGTGTAAAACCTAGCTTCTTTGCAATAGAAAGAGGCATAAGGCTTACACTTGCTCCCAAGTCACACAAACATTTCTCAAAGGTCAATGGACCTATGGCACATGGCAAGGTGAAGCTGCCCGGATCTTCTAGCTTCCTTGGTATGGATAATCTCTTGATGATGGCACTGCACTCGTGAGTAAGGACCGTCATGCCCTCCATTTCTTTTTTCTTCTCAGCTACAACATCTTTCAAGAATTTGCTATATTGAGGAACAAGCATAAATGCATCAATGATTGGCATTGTGATCTGAACTTCACTCATCTGTTTCTCAAAGAGTGCCTTGTACTTCTCTAGCAGCTGCTTCTTGAATCATCCCGGAAAGGGTAACTTTGGCTCATATGGAGGTGGAATGAATGGAGTTGGTTTGGTGGTGGTGGTAGCATCATTCTTGTTCTCAACTGATTTCTCTTCTCCCACCTTTCTTTTTCCTTTGGCTTCCACTATTTTCTCCATTATCTCCTCATCTGTGTTCTCATCTACAATAGCCACTTCATCATCAACATTAATGGCGACCTCCCCACCTTGATTCTCATCATCCTTGAGGAGAACTTTCCTTGGTAGTTGCCTTCCACTTCGAAGTGTGATGGAGTGAATTGTCTCCTTTGGGTTTTGCTCTGATTTTCCAGGGAGTGATCCCATAGGAAGTTGTGAGGTGGAGGCTAAGGAAGCAAACTGATTCTCCAAGTTCTTGATTTTGGTGTTGAGCTCGCAGTAAGTACCTTCAATTCTTGAATTCATTGTCTTCAGTTCATCTTTGATCTCCATCTTAGTTGAAGTGGTAGATTCAAGTATTTGCTTGAGCATTGTCTCCATACTTGTGTTTTGTTGTGGTGGTTGTGATGAGCTGGCTGGTCCTTGAGTATACTGGTTGCTTTTGTTGTTGAAGCCGGGTGGGTATGTTTGCTTTTGTTGATATCCTCCTTGTTGATTGTTGTATGCTGGTTTTTGCTGGTAGTTGTTTTGGTAGTGCTGGTTGTTGTTGTAGTTTCCTTGTTCTCTTGGTTGGTAAGGAAAGTTTGTATCTTTCTTGTACCATGCACCATTGGCATTGATGTAGCATACCTCTTCTTCATTCAACATTTGAGTCGGGCGGTGGCCTTGGTTTCCCACATAATTGACTTGTGAATGAGTGTTTTTCTCCTTGAGCAGCAGGTCCATCTTTTCTTGTAGGGCATTTAGTTCCTTCTTTGTGGAAGCATCTTCACTTGCTCCCCCTCTGTTGTGTCTATCATACTCATCATTGTATATTGAGTCACTGTGAGCCATGTTCTCGACCAGCTCCCAAGCATCTTCTTCGGTTCTTCCCAAGTAGTGACCATTGCTGGCAGTATCTAGGCGGCTTCTATGAGTAGGTAAGATACCTCTATATAATATGTTGAGTAGGTTAGTCTTGTTGAAGCCATGGTGCAGGCATTGTGCTTGATAGCCTCTAAACCTGTCCCATGCTTCACCAAAGCTTTCTAGATGCATCTGCTTGAATCCTGTGATGTCACTCCGTAACTTAGCAGTCCTTGCATTGGAGAAAAACTTGTTGAGGAAAGCTTTTGTGCATTCGGCCCAAGTGTTTATGGAGTCACTTGGGAGGTTCTTCTCCCATATGTGTGCCTTTCCTCCCAGTGAGAATGGAAACAATCTCAGCTTCAAAGCATCTTCTGAAACTCCATTGGTCTTTGTGGTGTCACAATATTTATTGAAGTGATGTAAGTTATCTATTGGATCCTCCAAGGGCAGACCATTGTACTTGTTTCCTTCTATCATGTTGATTAAACTCGCCTTGATTTCGAAGTTGTTGTTTCCCATAGCTGGTGCACGAATTCCCAAGCTACTCCCATGGAGATGTGGCTTATCAAAGGTGCCAATGCCTTGTGGTTGGCGGATTTGATGTTGTGGCCTAAGGTGTGCAGCTCCTTGACCAGGTCCTCCTTGATCATCTCCAAGAGGGACTCCTTGGTTGTGTTGTCTATGATCATCAACTCCATAGACACCTTCAGGTTGGTTTTGGTTCCTTTCCATCTCCAGCCCCAATCTATTCAAGTGGGCTTGCTTTTCTCTTTCTCTTCTCTGTCTTTCCAACTCTCTTTCTAAGGCTTTGATGTTGTCTACTCTTGGTGCAAGATTTGTTGATCCTTTGCTTCTTAAGTTCATGCACCTGTCATCCAAAGAGAGATGAAGATAGAGAATTAGTAACTTAAAAATAAAAAATAAGACTTAGTCTCAAGTAATGACCAAATCCTAATGTCAAAATCAAAACTAGAGAATGACAACGGCGCCAAAACTTGATGTTGGATAAGTTTAATCCTTAAGATGTTGTAGTACTTAAGGTGTCAATCCAAACTCTAGTGATTCTAAGCACTAAGAATACAGATTATTTGGCTTAATCTAAGTGCAATCCAATGAGGTTTGTTGCAGCAAGAAACAATGCGAAATAATCAAGTTTTAGTACAAATATAACAAAGAAGAACCAATGGGTATTTAGGCAATTTGATTTCAGGGTGGTAGTTCTAAATCAAGGTGTCTAACTTAAAATAAACATAACTTTCTATAGTCCTAGATCTCATTCAATATAGGTTAATCCACTTTCGATGGTAGAAACCCTTATGCAATTATGAACTAAACATCAACTTCCGTTCGTCTTGTTCACTCAAACATACATTAAGATTTAGTCTACTAGCCATCTAGCAATCTAAACATCAACTTCCGTTTGTTTTGTTCACTAGAGCACTACTAAGTTATTTCAAGCATTATGCAAACACTTTCGATGTCCTACAAACACTTAGAATCTAGATTAAAAATGGCTAAAATTAATCTAGCATTAAGAACACTTAGTAAGCATAGAAATTTAAGCATTTTACCCTTAGAACATCTTAACTCTTTTCTAACCACCCATTAATCTACCTAACCCATTGATCCTAAGGATGACTACTCACTAATCATCTTGTTTACATTTAATCCCATGATGGATAGAAGCATAATCAAGATGATATAATATATGAAAACAAGAAACAGAATGTAGATGAAGAGAATAGCTAAAGAAAACAAGACTTTATAACATAAACTTCAAGAACACTTAAGAATACTAAGAACAAATGTTTTCAAACAAGAACTTAAAATAGAATGCAAAACAAGACTTAGAATGAAAGTGAAAGACTTTATTAGACAGAAGAAGACTGAGAAGGAGATGTTGTGTTTTACAATGGGGGTTGGAGCTCTATTTATAGGTGAAGAACAACCCATCCCCCATGTTACAAAGTTAAGATCTAGATCCAAAATAAAACACACTCATTGATGTTTCTTCCACTTTATCCCATTTGCACACACCTTTTGACCCTTCACAAGGCAAATGTATACTTGGCTCTTCAGAAAAGGTAGAGAAAGTTAGGCCACTTGATCCACCAAACTCGTCCAGCACATGAAAAGTGATACAGGCTGTCTGGATCGATCGATCTGTTTTTGTTCGAAAACGGATCGATCGATCTGTTTTTGTTCGAAAACGGATTGATCGATCCGTGTGTATTTCTTCGAGCAAAAGTTATATCCAATGGCCCGATCGATCGATCCATTTTTCTATATAAATGAATCGATCGATCCATGTATAATTCTTCACCACATCGATCGATCTTGATTTCTGATCGATCGATCACTTTTCCTAACTTGCTCACGGCTTTCTTGGATCGATCGATCCATTTTTCCATCAAAAATGGATCGATCGATCGGTGTCTCTTTTTGCTCCTTTTGTGTTCTAATCACCTCCAAAACTCCGAATAGCTCATCCAACACCTACAAGATGCAAATGTACATGTAATAGTTTCTAAATGCAAATAAATGTAAGGTTAATGCATAAAAATATATGAAATAACAAAGCTAAAACTATGCAAAATCACAACATATCACCAACTTCTCCATCCAAGGAGTTGGATGATCGAGTCTTTTAGCGTTTCGCCGTATTGCCGTTCGGGGATACGTTTACCCAAGGTCTTTGGACAAACTCTTCCTGATGGCTCATTTGTGCAGATTTCCTTTGTGGTCAGTCGAGATTTGACCTCGATTTTTCCCATTCCCCTTTTTCCGAGACATTATCTCTTTCTTTCACAAAGGGCGCATTTACCCGATAGGTTTCTGATGTTGATTCCGTCGTAACTGATTTTGACCCCAACACTAAGGCAGCTAAAGTGTCTGCCTGGGCGTTTTTGGCTCTCGGGACCTGGGTGAGTGCAAACTGGTCAAAGCTTTGGGCTGAATCTCGAACGACTTTTAATTAAGCGTCCATTCTTTCATGTTTTGCTTCGTATTCTCCGTTGTATTGGCTTGCCACATGTTGGGAGTCATAGTCCTGCGACCAGGGCTTTGTATTCGGCTTTGTTGTTTAAGGGGGGGAAGATTAGCTGGAATGATTATTCCAGTACTTCCCTTGTTGGTGATGTGAGTCAGATTCCAATCCTGGAACCTTGCTTGGATGAGGATCCGTCAACGTGGAGGGTCCAGGACGAGTCTGGTTCTTTACTGGTTGTGCACCCCGCAGGGAGTTCCACTAGGAAATCAGCGAGTACTTGTGATTTTACGCAGGTTTTCGCTCGGTACTTGATGTCGTACTCACTTAGTTCGATTGCCCATTTTTCCAATCTCCCGGATTGAATGGGACTGTGCAAGATAGCCCGTAATGGAAATGATGTGAGCACTGCGATCGTATAGGACTAGAAGTATGGAATTAGCTTTCGTACTGACATTACCACTGCAAGTGCCAGTTTTTCCATCATCAGATAGCGCGTCTCTGTGTCAAGCAAAGTTTTGCTTACGTAGAAAATGGGTTTTTTCTCGCCGCTCGGATAAGGACGCCGCTTACCGTCGTGGTTGATATTGCGATGTACAGGAAGAGTGGTTCTCCTTCTACAAGTTTCTCGAGTACCGGTGGAGTGGCCAAGTAATGCTTCAGATGTTGGAAGACCTTTTCGCATTCCTCGGACCATTCGACTCTCTTGTTCCCCTTCAGCGTGTCGTAGAAGGGCAAACATTTGTCCGTTGATCGTGAGATAAATCTGTTTAGTGCTGCCACCCTACCGGTCAATCTCTGTACCTCTCGTTTCTTTTTCGGAGAAGCCATTTTGATCAGCGCGGTGATTTGTTTCTGGTTAGCATCGATCCCACGGTAGGTCACGAGGTAACCTAGGAACTCTCCTGATGCCACTGTGAACCTGCATTTCGCGGGATTTAGTTTCATATTGTGGAGTTTTAGCCTTTCAAAGCGCTCTCGGAGGTGGGCGATATGATCTTGTTCTTCAAGATATTTTTCGAACATATCGTCGATGTTAACCTCCATTGTTTTTTCGAGCTGTTCTGAGAACATACGGTTAACGAGCCGCTGATAAGTCGTGCCAGCATTCTTGAGACTGAATGGCATTACCTTGTAACAGTAAGTGTCACGGTCAGTTATCAATGCGGTCTTCTCTTGATCGTCGGGATTCATTCTAATCTCATTATATCCAAAGAAGGCATCCATATAGGACATGAGTTTGTTCCATGATGTCCTCTTGACTAAGCGGTCGATATGTGGCAGAGGGAAGCTATCCTTCGGGCACGCTTTATTGAGATCGGTGAAATCAGCACAGACTCTCCATTTCCCGTTCTTCCTTTTGACAACTACTGGGTTAGCGAGCCGATCGGGATACCTGACTGTGTTATGGACCCAACTTTGAGGAGTTTTTCGACCTCGACGTTGACCGCTTCGGCGCGTTCTGGTCCCAATTTTTGTCTCTTTTGTTTGACGGGCTTGAACATCGGGTTAACGTTGAGCTCGTGACAGGGACGTTGATGTCAATCTCTGGTATATCTTCTGCGGTCCATGCGAACGTGTGCGATTTCTCCTTCATACAAGCTACAAGCTCGATTTTCAGAGATTCGCTCAGGTTCGCACTAATCTCTACACAATGATCGGGGAATGCTTCGTCTAGACGTACTGAGACAACGGGCTCACAGGTCGGTTCGTGTTTCCCATCCAAAGCTTCGGCTGTTCGCTACTGCCAAAAGTTTTCAGCATCTTCCTATTCTAGAGCGCTATCAACGGCAGACGATTTCTTTTTCTTTTTATGAGGAAATTCAGATAACAGATTCTTCCCTTTCAACTCTGTAGCGAAGCAAACTCGCGAGATCCTGCGATCTCCCCATATGGTCTCGATTCCGCGAGGAATTGGGAACTTGAGGCACATATAGTACGTCAACGGGATTGCTTGCATTGAGTTCAACCATTGAGTACCTACGATTGCTTTGTAGGATGTGGGTCGATCGATGACCAGGAACTCCACAATTTTGGACACGTTGCCGGCTTTCACGAAGAGATCGATCGTGCCGAGAGTCATGGTACTTCCCCTGAGAGCCTTACTATCGGGTTTGGATCTTCCGCGATCTCGGATAAGTCAACTCCATTCGTTCGAGTGTGTCTTTGAAGGTGATGTTGGCCGAGCTTCCGGTGTCAAATAATATCCTTGCGACATCAATATTCTGGGTTGTCAGCTCATTGACAAGGAGATCGTTGAGAGGTTTTACTGGGTTGGTCGTTGCGCTTTCCTTGAAAGAGATTACACAGCTGTCTGTTTTGTTAGTCATACTATGTCTCAAACGTTTGGTGGCTTTTCGAGTTAGATAATCCGAGGTCCCCCACCTTCTAGCGCCAAACTGTGGGAACCGAAATTCGCACTGTCGATTTCCGTTGAATTAGGAACGCAGGGTAAACCCTAGTTTCCCAGAGGTCCCGAATATTTGCTAAGTCACACGCCAATCAGTCAGAATACGAAGTAAATATCGAAAAACAAAGTAAAAAACGAAAAAAGAGAAAATAGATGTCTTATGCTGAATTAGCATATGAGGGTTTACAACAGGATAGGAGCCTTGGCTATGAGAACTGTCGACGAGATCCCTAGTTTTAAAACATAAGACTGCAAAACCCTAGTTGAGTCGCAGCTCGAATAACAAAAACGGAAATGTTGCCTAAATGCTCTAAGTGCTGAGCTATGTTTACTCTAAGTGGAGATTTTCGTGTGTCCTCTGCATCATCACCCTTGAAGTCCTTATATACTCCTCCAGAGGCGGTTTGCTCTTTCTCCTTCTGCCCTTTCGCGGAAATATTCTTTTTTTCCTCGATCTTCATGATTATCTTCGAAAACTTAACATTTATCCTTCCATCCTGACATTTATCTTTCGAACTTAACATTTATCCTTTCTTGCAAAATAAAAGATAAACCGTCACAAAGTTTGGGCTTGATTTCGAATAAAATCGCGAGTGGGACTTTAGCTGAACTTTAGACCTCATCGGGCTGTTTTCTGACTTTGGCGTTTCTACGATTTTATCGAAAGGGTATTGCTAAGACGACATCGTCTAAGAGTTAGGATCTTTCGTATGGGGCGTATGACTCTAGGTGTTTAGTTAACCGTTACCGTCTCACACGATCGACCAGATCCTTTCTCGAGAAAACGAGTTCTTTCGGTAAAGTTCCAATGTCAATCTTGATCGAGACAGAACAAAGATAAGTTCGATCAAGTATCCAATGAGGGAGTTAACGAGGATGAGGTGAAAATGCATTGATTGATCTGACTTGCCAAACGGGCGAATCGAATTGCTCGTGCCACCTAACTCGCCTGTTCGGCGAGTTGGTTGGGCTTGTCCAACTCGTCGAACGGGCGAGTTTGTTGGTCCGAGCCATCCAAATCGCCGTACAGGCGAGTTGGTCGGTCCTTGCCATCCAACTCGCCCGTACGGTGAGTTGGTCAGTCCGTGCCGTCCAACTCCTGTTTGGCGAGTTGGTCGGTCCGTGTTCCTTTCTTTCGTGTTTTGGTTCGGAAACTTTCGTTGAGACGGTTTCGAGACTGCATTCATATGGAAACACAATTTATAGATGCTGATTTCGAGAGTACCATTTTTGACCCCAACAGTCTTTCTTCCCAATAGGAGGTCTTTTCATGTTTTATCTTCCAGAAGGCACTAACACTAGGAGAAAATCTACAAAGTAGAGGAGTCCAAATAAGTGTTAATTTCTCTCAGATGCAATGAAACAAAGGATGTTTTTGTAAGGTATTTTACCAAGCAAGCAATCACATTAGCAAGCTCTAATACCACATTCTTAAGGAATTACCTTTGTTCCTGGACCTACTCATATGATTCACATACATTCTTGTTCATGACTCGAAAATTATTTACCCAGTTCACAGCCGCACCGCTACCTCTGGGGTGAATTTATAGATCCACAAAATTCACTATGAAGTATCGGAAAACATCTCTGATGTGGTTTACAAGATCATTACTCTCTTTGTCATGGATATACAAAACCTAGAGTATACAAGAGATACAAGAGAAGTATATGACTAAGAGTTAAGCCTATAACAACATATCATGTCTAGCTTACTCTATCTCTCTAAGAAACACCATAGAAGCCCTTCTTCGAAGCTTGAGGTTTCTGCCTCCCAGAGGCTTAGCTTAGAGATCCATGTTGTGAACTCTCTTTCTTTATTGTCAGCGTTTAACCTAATGGGCTTCATCGATTAGGTGCATAAGTTATCCCTGCATAACTTGTGCAAGCCCGGCCCAAGTTGAACACGTCTGATGGACTTAACGAAACCTCACACATACATTCTTCTCATGCTCATATGCTCGAGGGGTTTGGCAATCCATCCTTTAAAAGCGAGAAGTTCAAATAGCTTTTGATCAAAATTTCAAAAATAATTATGGTCTTTTCCGAGAAGCTATTTGTCTCCCTCCGACCGGAATCTCGAACAACGTTCTTCCATTGATCTGATGGATGATCGAGAGCGCAAGAAATCTCCTTATATTCAAGAATCAACACCAATCACCTATGGAAAGAGAAACGAAGGGTCTCAGCCTTGCATGAGAATGGAACAAAGCTCAAGTACAAGATCAAAGAAAGGTACCTGGTTTTAGTAGGAAGCGACGTCAAGCTTTAACTAGATCAATTCTGATTACATGCAAGACCGATGTTGCTTGGGATAAACATCTGAACATTGTAGGATTGTCTTGGACTTCCTCTGGATCCACAAGTATGGAAAATCAACAAGTATCCACTACCCAAAGCTTCGTCAACTCCCCTTTAATGGTCGAGGCTCTCACGGCGCGAACCGCTCTTTTAACGGCAACGACTCTTGAGTTCTCCGACCTCAGGCTGGCCTCCGACAATCAAACGTTCATCAGATCTATCAATGGCAACATGAAGATCAAGAAACTCTTCGGTATCCTCACAAATATTCACCAAATCTGCTCTTCTTTCTCATCTATCTCCTTCATCCACATCTCTTGTGATCTAAACCGAGAGGCAGACCGTTTAGCGAAACGGGCTTTGACCCATCTATCTTCTATTTCGTCTGTCTTGTAAACCTTAAATGGACCGGATTCGTGGACCATTTCTGTAAACCCTATTGTAAGTATGGTGCATAAGAAAAAGTTGTTGAAGAAACAAAAACTTCGTTTTGTAAATGAAATTTTGATGTTGAAGTAAGTAATTAATACGTTTGTTCAATAACTTAAGGGTATAAATAATCAAGTTGATCAATGGTAATGGCATATATACAAACAAAGAAACATTGTCAATTTCATGAACTGAAGGTATTAAGATGGAATACATAAACTTCGTATAGAAAAAAAAAGAAACAAGCCAAAGAAAACTAGATTGAATTAAATTTTGGATATGTGAAATCTCAAGTACTCAAATTAATTAAGAGCTCATTGAGTATAAAACACTGTGACACACCAATATGTATAAACATCAACAGGAATATTAATATGTCTACTAGGTGTTTGCCCGCAATTTTGCTGGTAATTGTATTATATCAAAAAATATATGTTATGTTTACACAATAGTTTATGAACAATAACTAAAAAATTTAAAAGTGTTTAATTTTTAATTTCAAACAGTTGAATAATTAGAAACTTCAATATATATTTTTAGAAGATCAGTGAGATTTAAAATAGTTCAACAACGTAAACTTTAGTCAACATTTTTCTCTTACAGAAAAGCAATATTATAACCAATTCAAATAATTAATCTTAGAACTACTTTATATTTTATTTTAAGACGTAAAAAATCAGAAATACTCTAGCTTTTAAAAGAAAAAAGTGTTTTTTGTATAGGTCCTATAAAATTAATATAATCAGTGGCTTTTATAATGAAGATCTTTTGGGAATATATTTGTGTCGACTTTAAAAACCTTTAAAAGTTCTAACAATTCCTTACCTACAAATCTGATTATTTTATATAAAAATACATAACAATAAAATTTATTTCTACAAAATGTTAAAGTATTTTATTTAATTATATATAAATAATTGATAAAAATAAAAATAAATAACTGATAAAACATATATACTATTTCTCTAATTCTACATTTAGTTCAAATAAATCATTACTTGTAATATCACTTGTATTTTTTAATTTTTATTAATTAATTCTTGAGTTATCTTTTCTTTTTTAGAAGTTAACTAACAAAAGTAAACAACCCATCAAATTATAATTATTTTTTAAAAACTTAACATATTAACTATACATAAGTAAAAAATTACTTATGTGACTAATAAATTAATATATATATTAAAATTTATCTCCTTAGAACTAAGGATAAATTTGATTACGATAAACATCAAAACATGTAGGAAATTGGAGTTTAAAAAATTTCTCTCATAATTTTATCAAATCATAAATCACACTTTCTCACTCGTTTTTTATTTACTGTTAACATAAAACTCAAATGAGTTAAGCAAACAAATTCTTCCTTAATTATTTCCGACATCAAACTATTGTATCAAACACTAATTCATTGAAGAAAATTGTTTTTTTAAATAAACATAAAATATTATTTTCATTTATTTTAAATTAATTAAAACATAGATATTTTAATTAAATATTATTAATTAACTATATATAAAATAATAAAAAATATTAATTTAAAAAAAATGTAATGTCATTATATTAGGCATATATACTTAATATTAATGTGAGATGCACTGTAAAATCAAAATAAACTGTTTTATTTGTATAAAAATTGTTAATTTTTTATTATTGTACATTTTAAAAGTTTATTTATATCACAAAAATACATCTCATTATTTTTAAATAAAATTTTCTTACTTTCAGTTTACATTATATTTTTCGTCTTTGACTTTAACAATTGTAAAAATGATAATTTTTATTGATCTTACTCAGTCAATTTATCTAATTGTTTTAAAAACACATTGTAGTAACACAAAAACTACATATATCTCGACAAAAAAATCATAAGAATATGAAAACCAAGAACACAACAATCATATTTTATTATTTCTCTTGTGTTTTATTTATGACTCTTTTCTTTTTTTCCTATTAAACTTAAACGTGATAATTATATTATAATCAAAGCTATATAAATTATATTAATAGAGTATTAAGTCTAGGAAAAACATCTGTTTGATTAATATAATTTTAAATGACTAACCATATAATAGTTTTAAATGAATTACTATATAATAAACGATAGAAAAATTATATATTTGACTGTTTCGCATATATTTGACATATTTTTAGAATATATATATATATAGCAAATGAGTGAGTTTAATTAATATTATTAGGTTTAGATTAATTAGTTTTCTGAAATATATGATTTATTTTATTCACTACTAATATAAATATATTTAAATCATTTTTATAATTATTTATTTAGTATCATATGTATTTATATGTATATTATCAACTTATATAATGTAATTTATGATATTTAATTTATTTATATAAATGAATTATGTTAATTCATCTATATTTAAGATGTTTAATTGTTTTTTTGGAAACATAGATTAGATTAGGTAATTCTAGGATTAGTTTCCTTTTAAAACATTTAATTAAATAAATAAAAAGTGAAAAACTATCAATCAATCAAATTATAACAATTAATTGGAGAGCTCTCCTTTGAGTGATATGAGTGACACGTAAGCAAAATCACTAAAGTGACTATTAATTAATATATAGGAAGATACAACAAAGCAAAACATAACATAAGCATCTCCAGATTTATTTTATGTGTGTATATGTGGAGATGAGAATACTATTCCATGACTAAATGTCAGCCGGATTTCCATTTTATGGTGGTGCGGAGGCGCCATCTAGAACCGCCTTTCTGCCTCTTTCAGATCTACTATTCTCTGCGAACTTAAGGCTACCTTCATGCAATCCTTGCCGCTTCTCTTCCTCAGTCCACTCTGCAGCATAATAATGCTCTTCCTTTGATTGTTTCTCGTCACTTGTTGGTCAAAAAAACATACTTCCCAGTTGAGGAAAATGTATAATGCAACCAAAAGCGTAAAAACCATCCCCATATTTCCCATTAGCGACAAACCATCGGCAGTATGGAATTTTGGTGAAGAGAAAAAGATCAATTGAGTTAGTCCTGAACCGAAGTTTCCTCCTGCGCCAGTCAGTCCTGAACCGAAGTTTCCTCCTGCGCCAGTCAGTCGTGATATTATTCCTAGAGAGCGGCGCGAGACAAAAGGAACGACGCCGAAGATGGCCCCACATGCAACTTGCACACCGATGGAGAAGAGCATCATCGCTAAAATAGCTACAGGAAGCGAAGTAGCACGACCGAGCCAAACACAGAAAAGACCACCAGAAGTTTGTAAGATCCAAAGGGTCCATAACCGCCCTCTCATACCAAAAACCCTAGCTGACACTTCAGAGGCATAGCCACCAATAGGACGAGCGAAGAAGTTGGCCATACCAAAGCTTGCTGCTATCATACCAGCTGTATGGAGTTCGAGTTGAAACCTACTACACGTAAAACAAAAGAAGCAAGTCAAGTTTCTTGGGATGGAAGAAACTTAAATCTTAGAGAAAATTAGAGGGTTTGTGGGATTTGAATTTTAATAGAGTTAGTTAAATTTAAGGAGGTGTTATTGGTTTATATACTTTAACGTATTTAGAAATCCATATAGTATTTACAAATCCATATAGTATTTACAAATCAAAGTAAAATATACTGATTTTCAAATTTAACACATAAATTTTAATTAGTATTTACAAATCTAGAGGTTTTTCCTCGGATTTATGTCTTTGTATCTTTAACAAAGAAATCTATTCAAATCTATTATGAAATCAAATTCATTAGTAAATCTGAATGATTGAATAACACCTGATTTAAATTAAAATTTATAAATAATGAAACCAATAACACATGATTTCATTATGAATTTTAAAATCATAAAACCAATAAAATTTGATTTAGTTTAGATTTTCAAATCTATTAAAATACAAGATCCAATAACTCCCACTAAAAGTTGAAGTTTTTGTTAATTCTGGATAAAGATATATTAAGTTCTCTACACAGAAACTCCATGAAATTATGTTGTAACAAATTTAAAACCCTAAGGATATAATTAATATTCTAAAAGTTGTGATTAGTGACTTAAATTATTAATACATCAAAATCTCAATTACTAAATTGTAATAAAATTATTGAATCTAACAATTTAATAGAATTAACAAATCTTATAAATCAATAATAGTATTAAAATCCATAAACTAATAACAACATAATTTAGGAATTAAAAACATTATTATTTTTGTAAATGGAACTGAATGCAAACCTGTCCAAGAAATACTCTGAGATAACATTGTTGATGGTCATTTCGATTCCCATGGAAAATCCATAGAGAATGAACAAAAGATGTGTTCTGTAGTTCCTCACAGCATACCAAAACACCTAAAAGAACAAAAAATATTGTGTTAAAGAAAATAAAGAGTTTGAATGGTCTAAGCAAACGGAGCGGACTAATTATGTTTCTGGTTCTCAAATCACAAGGTTTGGTTCAGAGTAAACATATTTTTTCAGAGTAAACATAATTTGACTAATTTTTAATATAGTTTTGTGATTTACGTGCTTCATTTAGTACCTTGCTAAATTTGTCTTTGGAAACGTCTCCTTTCTTCTGCAGAGTGCTTAAGTTTCCATCAGGAAGATCTTGTCCAAGAGTGAGCACAAGAATCCCCATGATGACCTGAAGAAAGCCGGGGACGAAGAACGCGATCCTCCATGCCGTGAAAGGAGTGGCTCCAACGACTTTGATAACGTGGAAGACCATTGGCATGAGTAACTGAGTCACGCCTCCTCCCATGTCTCCCCAACCACCGGCATATCCGTTGACGAGTCCAATGATCTTTCCAGTGAACATCACACTGGTCCAGTACGAACATGACACGAAGGTGGCTAGACAAAAACCGATCATGAACCGAACGGCCAAGTAGCCACCAGCGTCAGCTACAAAAGACATCCTTTAGCCAAAAAGCTTGACCGCCTGCTAATTTCCAGTCCTATTCTCAACATTTTCCCCAACTGTTCCTCGTTTTTCCTACCTCCCTTATTTTCTGACCACAGCCCTTGTCTTGTAGACTTAGCCTTCAAGATCCCCTCCTCAGGAACCAAACCCTTCAAGTTCTTCAACTATCTCACTAAGCATCCTGACTTTCATCAAGTGGTACTTCAAGCGTGGAATGAGGCCGGAAGCCTAGTGAACAACCTCTCGGACTTGTGCTGGAAGCAAAAGCTAATAAAAAAGGAGTTAAAACACTTAAATATTCAGAACTTTTCTCAAATTCAGAAACGAGTGAGTGAAGCTAACCGTTTGTTACAAGATGTGCAGGTGCAATCACTTCAGATGCCTTCAACAACTCTGTTTGAAATGGAGCAAGAACTGTTACAAAAGTGGCAATTTCTTAGGAGTATAGAGGAGAGCTACTTCAAACAAAGATCAAGAATTAATTGGCTAAATGAAGGGGACCTGAATACAACTTACTTCTTCCGAGTGGTCCAAGCTAGATCGAACTACAATGCCATTAGATCCTTCCTCCTTCCATCGGGTGTAGTGGTTTCGGACCCCTTGCAAATGTCTGCTCATGCCGTTCAACATTTTAAGTCCATCCTGGGCCCCCTGTTACTGCCACCAGCTCCTATTCACTCACCTCCTACATGGTTTCAGAGCCTCTCGAGTTTCATGTGTCCTTCAAATGAAGCCCAGCTTATGCTTTGTCTCCCCTCCAACGAAGAGATTTCTCGTATTCTTCTGAGGCTAAATCCGAATAAGGCTCCGGGTCCTGATGGACTAACTTCTGGTTTTTATAAAGCTGCATGGGATATCTTGGGTCCTGAGGTTGTCAACTCTATCTATCAGTTCTTTACCTCTGCATATCTGCCTACTGCTGCCAACTCCACAATTCTCTCCCTTGTTCCTAAGAGGCCTGGTGCTTCTCTCATCACAGACTATAGGCCTATTTCGTGTCTGAACACAATCTACAAAACCATTTCTAGAATCATCGTGAAGCGTCTAAAGCCTATCCTATCTTCTCTCATTGTCCCAAACCAAACAGCTTTTGTGAAAGGGAGACTTCTAGTTGAGAACACAATTCTGGCCTCTGAATTAATAAATGGTTACCACAAAAATTCAGGTCAAAAGAGAACCACCATAAAAGTTGATATAGGAAAAGCTTTTGATACCTTATCGTGGGACTTCTTGTTCAATTGCTTGGAGGGTATGGGTCTTCCTGCGCAATTTATAGGTTGGTTAAAGGAGTGTGTCTGCACAACAAGCTTCACTTTAGGTTATAATGGAGCAGTTCATGGTTTCTTCAAGGGTCGGAGGGGTCTAAGGCAAGGGGACCCCCTATCACCCTATTTGTTTGTTATTGCTCTTAACAACTTATCCCTAATGCTAAACAATGCTGCTCAAGATTTGAAGTTTAAGTATCACCTGCGTTGCGATAGAGCTAAATTGACCCATCTTTGCTTTGCTGATGACCTTTTAATCTTTATGGATGGTTCATTACAGTCTCTTCAAGCTGTTCTGCAGGTTCTCAGGGAGTTTGAGCTTCGCTCTGGCTTGGCAGTGAGTGTGCAGAAATCGTCCTTCTTCTCGTCAGGCCTTTCAAATGAGGAGTGTGAACTAATACAATTCACCACTGGAATGCCGCAAGGTACCCTCCCTGTTCGCTACTTAGGAACCCCCTCTCTGCACAAAAAAGCTTACATTACTCAACTGTGAAGTGCTAATACAACAAGTGAAACAAAAGTTCAACTCTTGGAGTGTCAGAGCCTTATCTTTTGCGGGTCGTCTCCTACTCATCAAGACGGTCATCGCTGGAATTACGAACTTCTGGTGTTCATCATTTGTACTACCGAAAGCTTGTATAAAGAGATTAAACTCATTGTGTGGAGTATTTCTATGGAAAGGAAACATTGAGAGCCATCATACAGCAAGGGTTAGTTGGGAAGTTGTGACAAAACCGAAAAAGGAAGGAGGACTAGGGGTTAGGAATCTTACAGTTTGGAATAAAGCATGTTTGTTGAAGCTGATTTGGCTCCTCTTCTTTCAAGCTGGATCAATATGGGTAGGTTGGTTCAAGGATACGATGCTCAATGGTGATCTAAACTCCTTCTGGACTATTCAGCCAAACACAAGAAACTCATGGTTAGTCAATAAATTGCTCAAGTTGAGAGGTGAAATTTACGACTGGATCAAATTAAGGATTAGGAAAGGTAATACTTGCCGTTTCTGGACTGACAACTGGTCTCCATTTGGCTCTTTAAAAGATTTCCTCACCAATGAACTCTCCCTTGGGATTCAAGAAGATGCACTAGTCTCGTCCCTCTTTAGGGATAATCACTGGACACTCCCTCATCCTCGTTCTGAGAAACAACTGCAGCTCCATGTGTACCTAACAACAATACAATTGACAGCGGAAGATGATTTCTATGAATGGGAAGTTGAAGGCAAAATCTCAACAAAATACTCTACGGGAGAGGTTTACACTAGCTTAACTGGACAGGGAGTAGTGGTACCATGGGATCATATAGTCTGGATCGCAGGAGGTATACCAAAGCACTCGTTTCTCACATGGCTCTTCATCCTAAACAGATGCCCTACCAGAGATAGATTATTGAGCTGGGGTCTTCAAACTTTGCCTACTTGTTTGCTCTGTAACTCGTTACCAGAGACGCGTGATCATCTACTCTTCCTCTGTCCTTTCTCGTGGTCTTTTTGGTTTTCTATGGCAAGTCGATGTGGTCTGGTTCCTGAACAACAATGGGAAAATCTTATAAACCAACTACAATCCTTCAACAGTCGCTCCTGGAGGGGAA
This sequence comes from Moricandia arvensis, assembly GCA_905132765.1. Taxonomy (NCBI): domain Eukaryota; kingdom Viridiplantae; phylum Streptophyta; class Magnoliopsida; order Brassicales; family Brassicaceae; genus Moricandia; species Moricandia arvensis. Next base: position 75,196 of record CAJHQP010001247.1, read on the forward strand.
GACTAATACTAATTACCTGGCAGAGCTGTATCTTTTGGACTTGGCAAGAACGGAACAATCGGCTACACCGCAATACCTTTCGTTCTGTGGATGTTTTAAAAACTCTGATTGATCGGCAAATAAAGGATCGTATACTAAGCTTCAGAATCAGGAGTCCCCGTCTCTCTTCAAGAATGATGCAACAGTGGCTTGCGTGAAAATCTCCTGGTTCGTCTTAGGTTTCAACGCCTCGAATACGGTTCCTCGCTATCACTGCATTTTGCTGTCTGCAACTGGATTCTATTAAAGGGCTCTTCCTTCTCTTCGGGTCTTAAGGACCACTTAATTATTGGGCTTTTATGATCTGTGATTTGTGTTAATTTAAACTGGGCTTCAATGCTCTAAATACACTACCCTTTGGGCTGTACGTTTTTTATTTTCTCGAGCAGTTTAATATGAAATATTTTCAAAAAAAAAACACTGCTGGAGCCGATAGCATTAGCAGAAACGCCGAACCGTACCTATTTTTATTTTATTTGTCAATTATTTAAATAGATAATAAACAACTCTTAAAATGCAAAAATAAAAACACATAAATAAATCAAAATGCCTAGTCGAGCATTTATATAAAGGTATTTAAGTTGCCGACAAAATAAAATAAAGGTATTTAAGTTTTCCAAGTTATATCCTTATTCAAATGGCTTTTTTCAGCAGGATTTCCTTCTATACAAAAAGTCATATTTGAACATGTTTTTAATAATACCACTGAGAATATTTGCTTGATCGCGAATTATTTATCCTAAATATTTATATCAACATAATTATAACAATTCACAAGGTTTTGTATCTTCTGAAATGATGTTTTGTCAACATAAACTACACTTAGACTTAGAAGTAGATTAATTCTGGTGGTAGTTAGTTCATGAGAAATTGTCAAAAATATCACCTTTTTATTGTACCACTTTTCAAAAATACCCTAATTACTTTTACTTTTGTTTTTTAAGAGGAAAAACACACGTATAATTCGGGCTTTTTGCAAAATTGACTCAAAACTCAAAGTCAAACACAAAACTAACCTCTCCCTTTTTTTGTCATTTCTTGTGTCCAATTCACCCCATATGTTCACATTATTTACGAAAATGCCATTGTTTTTTTTCTTGTTTTTTTTTCTGAAAATGACATTTTTACTCTCTCAACCTCATCATCTTCAAATATTTACAATATTGCCATTGCCATCAATATCACAACCACCATGAACAACCAATTTGAAGCTCTTAATGTACCTAAAATTGATTGACACTACCTAAAATTGATTGGCACTAAATGTTATGAACAAAAAACAACATCTCTTTAACTTTGTCTCCATATTCATCCAAAAAATTCAAGCTTTTGATTCTAAATTTTTTAGGCTTGGTAGAGCCATTCAAGCATACTAATCTTCGTGGGTTACTTTCGTTTGAGGTTCTGGGTGGTTGGAGATGACTATTTGTGCTTAGGAAGTCATCTCACTAGTGAAAGGTATGAAATTGAAAAAAAATTTCAGATTTGTTCGCGTCGAAGACTTACCCGTAAGTCGTCTGGCTGAAGAAGACTTACGGGTAAGTCTTCTAAGCACACGGGCGACTTACTTATAAATCGTCCAAATTTGTTTGTTAAGAAAAAAGTTCTAGACGACTTACTAGTAAGTCGTCCAGGATAAACGGGTTAGTTTTGCATTTGACCGAGTTGTGTCAGATATTTGACTTTTCCTGGACGACTTACAAGTAAGTCGTCTCTGGGAAATCAAAAATTTCAATATTTTATTAAAGCTAGACGACTTACCCGTAAGTCGTCTCAGGTTACTTTTGCAATTGGAAAATAAAACTTAAATATTTAACTTTTCCCAGACGACTTACTTGGAAGTCGTCTAGGTAGAGGACCTTCCTGAAAGTCGTCCAGGATAAGCGAAGTCGTCCAGATTTTTTTCCGAGATTCTGGTCAAACCTTGCTTCTCTCGGACGACTTTCAAGTAAGTCCTCTACCTAGACGACTTTAAATTAAGTCGTCTGGGAAAAGTTAAATATTTAAGTTTTATTTTCGAATTTTAAAATAACCTGAGAAGACTTATAGGTAAGTCGTCTAGCTTTAATAAAATATTGAAATTTTTGATTTCCCAGAGACGACTTACTTGTAAGTCGTCCAGGAAAAGTCAAATATCTGACACAACTCGGTCAAATGCAAAACTAACCCGTTTATCCTGGACGACTTACTAGTAAGTCGTCTAGAATTTTTTTCTTAACAAACAAATCTGGACGACTTACTAGTAAGTCGTCCCATTTTAAAGTCAATTGCAAAAATGACCTATTTGGACGACTTACTTGTAAGTCGTCTATGTCTTCCAGACGACTTAACCGTCAGTCGTCTGCGTCAATGTTTAGTAAACTTTCATTTTCTCTGTGTTTACTAATGTGTTTTATTTTGAAATTTTGCAGATGTTGCGTCAGTTACATGCAGTGTATGGAGAATGGTTTTTGGAAGATTCTAATTGGGATTTTGTGGTTGATAATTCCAAAGGAGCAAGACTATTTTTGTTGAGTGAAGGTTCGACACATGCTGAACTTGTTGCAATGGTTCAAGAAGATTATAACCTGGACATGAGCACAGAATCTGTGGAGATAACCTACTTGTTACCAGCTGAAATGATGCAGGTTCCACACACTCCTCCTATTCATGTTACAAGTGATAGACAAGTTCGAAACTTGCTCGAGATAACCAAAACGCATGGAGTACGGCTTTGTGTATCAAGCCATAGCAAGGTGGAAACAGTTTCAGAGGAAAGGGAAGAGGAGGATGAAGATGATGAAGCTGATGAGTTTTTTGAAAATGATAATGATTTGGTTGAAGATGAGAATCATAATGGGGAAGAGGATGATGGGGAGGAGGATGATGGGGAGAAGGATGTTGATATCTCTATTGTTGCTGAAGCGGACGAGAATGGTGAGGATTACAGTGTTTATGGAAAGGTTAAAGATGAGGATTTGGAAGAAGATGATGATATGTGTTTTGAAGAATTCAAAAAGACTTATGCTATTGAAGGAGAAGGATCGAATGGTAACAGTATCTACGTCAACCAGAGTTTTGTTAGCAAGGATGCACTGCTTTCAGAGCTGCGGTTGACAGCAGTTAAGCGTAAGTTCTCCTTCAGAATATATAAGTCAACGAAAACTCTCTTTGTGGCAACCTGTCGGGTTAGTGGTTGTGGATGGAAGATGAGAGCGAGTGTGAAACATGGAACAAACACGTTTTGGGTAACAAAGTATGTGGAAACACATACATGCTCAGTGGGAGACCGAATCGCTCAGCGGAGACACTGTACTCCGAAGTATGTTGCTAGGCTTTTCATTGATCGTGTTGGAATCATTGATGGGTTGAATCCACAGCATATCACTGATGCAATGAAGAACATGTTTGGCATGACGCTTGATTACACCACTTCATACAGAGCACTGGTATATGCACAAATATTGGTGAGAGGATCAGCAGAAGATGGGTATTCGCGTCTACCATCATATCTCGAGCAAATCTCCTTAGCAAATCCCGGTTCTATCACAGCTATAGAACTTGATTCTAAAAAAAAGATTTAAGTATCTATTTCTCTCTTTTGGAGCTTCTATCAGAGGTTTTAAGTATCAGAGAAGGGTCATTGTCGTGGATGGGACTCACCTACATGGGAAGTATGAAGGTACTATGTTAGTTGCAACCGCACAAGATGGGAATTTTCAGATATTTCCATTGGCTTTTGGGATCGTAGATGCTGAATATAACCCTTCTTGGGAATGGTTTTTCACAAAATTGGCTAGTTGTTTATCTGATGAGCAGCCTCTCGTGATAGTCTCCGACCGGCATGCAGCCATTAAAAGTGCGTGTGAGAAGGTGTTTCCCTGGGCAACCCGAGGAATATGTTATTATCACCTTCAAGATAACATTGTCAAAACTTATAAAGGGAAACATCTCTTGTACTTGGTGAAAGGTGCTGCTTATGCCCATACGGTTTCAGATTTTAACCGGTACATGGCTGAGATACGGAGTGCAAACCCGGACCTTGCAACGTATTTGGAGGATGCCGATGTCACCCTATGGTCAAGGGTTTATTCTCAGGGGGACAGGTACAACATAAAAACAAGCAACATCGCAGAATCTATTAATTCCGCACTGAAGCGAGCTAGAGGATTTCCTATTCATTTCCTATTGGAGTACATAAGAGAGAAGCTAGGAAAGTGGTTTTGGAAAAGGAGAGATGATGCTTTGAGTCTCCCAAGTCACCATAGTCGCGGTGTTGAATACTTGCTTGCTGTTCGATCGGAGATAGCGGATACGATGAGGGTTCAACCAATTGATGGATGGCGATTCTTTGTGAAAGGTGGCAAAATGGACTGTGTGGTTGATTTGGAACATGGCAAGTGTGATTGTGGTGTTTATGCAGTGGAGAAAATACCTTGCTCTCATGCTATAGCTGCTGGAATACATGCTGGTTTGCATATCTCCACACTTGTAAGTCCAGTGTACTCAAAGGATTATTTGTTTGCAGGATACTCAGAAAATATATATCCTTGTGTTGGACAACAAGTTGAGGAACGCACATGCTTGCCTCCGGAGGTAAAACGTGGTCGGGGAAGACAGAAGAAATCAAGATGGCAATCCTGGTTGGAGCTATCCAGGATGAAAGGACGCAAACCTAGGAAACAACACAGGGTTTATAGATGCTCAAATTGCAAGGAAACTGGTCATACGAAACCACAATGTAAGGAACCACTAGACGACTAACTTGAAGGTCGTCCAGACGACCTTCAAGTAAGTCGTCCAGAGTTTATTCCTCCAGAAGACCTTCAAGTAAGTCGTCCAGAAGGTTAGTCCTCCAGAAGACCTTGAAGTTAGTCGTCCAAAAGACCTTCAAGTTAGGTCGTCCAGAAGACCTTCAAGTTAGGTCGTCCAGAAGACCTTCAAGTTAGGTCGTCCAGGAGACCTTGTGTTTAGTCTATGTATTCAGTTAGGTCGTCCAGTATTCTGTTAGGTCGTCCAATATAATGCTAAGTCGTCCAATATAATGTTAAGTCGTCCAATATAAAAGTTCAATATAATGCTAAGTCGTCTAATTATATTAAAAGTTCAAGTACACACAAATCGTAATCTATCATAAATTACAAGTTTAAATACACACAAATCCTAATCTATCATAAATTACAAGTTTAAATACACACAAATCCTAATCTATCATAAATTACAAGTTCAAATACACACAAATCCTAATCTATCATACATCATATGTTCCAAGGTTTTTTACAAGGTCATCGTTTTCTTTCGCATGCTGCTCAGGAAGCTCTTTAAATATATCGATCGCCATCTTATCCCTCATAGTCTTCGCGTTGGGCTTAGCAAAGTCTTTTTGGTTAAATGGCATCCCAAGAGCATGACATTCAATGTACCTCAGAGTGTACACGCCACAATCACCAGATCTGGCCTGAGGGATATCGGTTGGTCTCTCATACGTGAATGGCTCCAGTGATAACTGGTCACGTTGAGAAACGGATGCGCACTCAAAAAGCAGATAAGGGAGCATCTGGAGAAAAGGCTCCATTATCAGATCCAGTTCTTGAGGGGAGATATGTGAACGAATGCTGTCCCAGACGACTATGTGTCTCTTAGGGATCGATATCCACAGCGCAATCCAATGAGTGTCGCTCTGGTTCACTGGCAAATAGATATCATCAACATCCGTCCCCCAAACCTTGTCCGTCCTGCAAAATGATGGTAACTCGCCTGAATAATAAGCCCACGCCCCACCAGGAAGTCTTCTTCCTAAACCATAGGCATCGGGCTGCGAATTCTTAAAATCCTGGTAGTTAAACCTCCATTGTTGAGAAAAGAGATGATCAAGGAAGCATATTCTCTCGCTCCTGAAAAGGTGTGGCGTCTCCTTTTGCCTCTTCCTCAAAACATTGATCCAAGCATCCATATGCTGCATATAAAATAATACAAGTCATAAGATACCAGACGACTTACCATAAGACTACCATAAGTCGTCTGGTAAGTCGTCTTCATAGACGACTTACCAGACGACTTACCAGACGACTTACCATAAGTCGTCTGCGTAGAAGACTACCATAAGTCGTCTGGTAAGTCGTCTTCATAGACGACTTACCAGACGACTTACCAGACGACTTACCATAAGTCGTCTGCGTAGAAGACTACCATAAGTCGTCTGGTAAGTCGTCTGGTAAGTCTTCTACATAGTCGACTTACCAGACGACTTATGGTAGTCTTCTACGCAGACGACTTATGGTAAGTCGTCTGGTAAGTCGACTATGTAGAAGACTTACCAGACGACTTACTAAGTAATCTACTAATCAGTTTTGTCAGACGACTTACACAATCCTCCAGCCAAGATAGGGGGGTCCGAAGGACGTGATACCACCACGTCGGACTTGTACGAGGTTTCTTGTCTGCAGGTGTTTTATAATGACTGCAAACACGAAAAGCAATTAGTTTTTATAGGGAGAAGCTATTAGCAAGGTAGGCAATCACTTACGGATCAGTTTGCAACCATTCGACGAGCTCCTTCAACTTCTTCCTGTCAAGTGCTGCAAAGGGATTGTAGGCTCTAGAAGGTTTTTTCGTGTTTGCAGTATAAGGAGATCTCTGTGAGGCAGCAACTTTCCTGTTCCGCTCAGTCTTTTGACGGACAACTGCCAAAGCAGTTTCTCTCTTGTCCTCATATCTAGCAACCTGCTGCTGTTTCTCTGCTGGAGTGAAACTTGTTTTTTTGGCCAATAGAACAAGGCTCTCAGATGCGGACTCATCGTTAAAACTCTCATCGAGAAGTGTTTTATCCTTCTCTAGCTTTGACTCCTTTAGCTCTTCAGGAAGTGTTTTATCCTTCTCCTCTTTAACACTCTCATCCAGAGGTGTTTTATCCTTCTCCCCGTTTACACTTTCACTAACCCCGGGAGAGGCAGTGGGTTGAGAGGATCTGCCTTTAGGTTGAGAGGATGTGCCTTTAGGTTGAGAGGTAGTGGGTTGAGAGGATGTCCCTGTCACATGTTTGGTGATACCAACCTTCTTCTCCACTGCTTCCACCCTTTCCGACAAATGCTTGATCTCCATAAGGCACGTCCCAAACCCTTCCCTCATGGCATCAAATATGTCCTTGAAATTTCTTTCAAGATCCTCTTTGCTCATCCCAATCACAGTCCTAGTAACCTCTGGACGAGCCTCTGTGCGAACCTCTGGACGAGCCTCTTCACCAGCCTCTGCAAACTTCCCTGCACTCTCCCCTGAAGGTGCCTCTGCAGGTGCCTCTTTTTTTGCCTCTTTACGAGCTTTCTTCAGAGGTCTTGGACTCTCTTCTTCTACCAAAACTATGGCTTTCTTTGATGGACTCACAACCACCGGCTTTGTATTGACCCAAGTACCGGTGACTTCCCAGCAATCCATGGTCCACTTCCACGGTCTCTGATTAAACATAACTTTAATTATGTTCTCCGCGGGAAGGTCCTCAGCATCAGAGTCCCATTTTGGAAACATTTCACCATAATCCTTCTCAACAAAGTTCACCACCGTAGTCTGCAGTAAATATAAGATATGAACTTAGATATTTGACGGATTAACTTATAAATAAGTCGTCTGGAAAGTCGTCTGGAAAGTCTTCCTACTGGACGACTTACCAGACGACTTAATTAAGTCGTCTGGAAAGTCTTCCTACTGGACGACTTACCAGACGACTTAATTAAGTCGTCTGGAAATTCTTCCTACTGGGAGACATTCCAGACGACTTAATTAAGTCGTCTGGTAAGTCGTCCAGTAGGAAGACTTGCCAGACGACTTTCCAGACGACTTAATTTTTGGAGTAAAGGATAGAAGTAAATACCTGTCTGCAGATAGCATCTTTAAAGCATCTGCGTCCTTTGCCACCCATGTAAGCCAGTATCGGTGGAGACGGTCTGTTTGGTATGGGATTACCATAGTTAGCAGCCAATTCCGGCAGAGCTGTGTACACCCAGACCTGGAGAGCTTGTATAAACCCATCGACAGTGTAACAGCCCGAAATATCTTTGCCCTTCAAAGAGTCCATCAGCACCTTGAACGCGACTCTCCCCCATGGATAGTTCTCAAAACGTTCTAAATCCATCACAAGCCTTGCCAGACTAACCCTTGTGGCGGTTGAATACTTTCTCCCTTCTATATATCCAGTGAAGATGGCAAGGTACCCGAGCCGCTTGCGATCTTCCCGAGACCACCCTTCGCATCTCTCAAATGCTGCTATTATCTGCTCAGTAGATGGCCCAGTTTCGACATGAACTCCCAACATGTCCCAGAAAGAAGCCATCTCCTTTGTGACAGCACACCTCGGTCTCTCAAGGTCCTCTATGTACTCGCAGTTTAGACCAGTGAGGTTTTCAAACTCTAACAGTGAAAACCTCACAGGTTCTGGACCAACTAGACTCCACAGCTCGTACTTCTTCTTTATGTCCAGCTGGAATCCGAGCATGTAGTGCACCAGCCTTGAAGCCCAACCAAATCCGAGCTCTTTAAACTTGATGAAAACTCCCAGCTTTGACTCCTTTAGCTCTTCATATTCGTCACCATGAAGAGCATTCTTTAAAGCATTATGCAACTTCGTACAATCCGTATGATAAGAAATAGCTTTCATTGCTGGTGGCTCTTCCCCTAATGTATGCAACCTACGGGGGAGTTCTGGAATATCCATTTTTTTTGTCTGCAAAACAATGAAAGACAACCATCTCAGTATAACATTTTAATTATAAGTCTGGAAGACTTTCCAGACGACTTATAATTAAGTCGTCTGTAAAGTCTTCCAGCTGGAAGACTTGTAATTAAGTCGTCTGGAAGACTTTCCAGACGACTTATAATTAAGTCGTCTGGAAGACGTTCTAGACGACTTAATTATAAGTCTTCCAAGACTTCCAGTAGACATTTTTAGAGCATACCTGAAATTTCGGAGAAGCCATAGTCGCCTTCGACACAGCGGTTATAAATCTGCCAAAATAGACAGCCAAAAAGAAATGCGGTGAGAACGGTGGTGAGAACGGTGGACTTAAGAGACAACGTTTTAACTTACCTCGCTAGGGTTTACAGACACGCCTCTGAAAGAAACGCCGCTAGGGTTTACAGACAAACGCCGCTAGGGTTTACAAACAAACGGCGCTAGGGTTTACAGACAAACGGCGCTAGGGTTTGAAATAGAGGAAGTGGCGGTGAGAAAGGTGGTGAGAATGACGGTGATAACGGCGGTGAGAAACGGTTGTGAGAATGATGGATTACAGAGAATCGCCTTCGAAATCGCCTTCGAAATCGCCTTCGAAATCGCCTCTTTGAGAGAATGACGTTACAGTTTCTAAATCTCGCGAAACAGTAAACCAAAAAAAAAAAAATCTTATATATGCCCGGTAAAAAAATCCGGTTATGTTTAAAAGCACATTGGTAAAATGGTAAAACTAAAGGTTCGGTCCGGTTTGAACGTGCATCAGACGACTTACTAGTAAGTCGTCTACCGTAAATATTCACCAGACGACTTACTAGTAAGTCGTCCCAGACCCTAAACCCTAAACCCTAAACGAAATTGACTAAAATAACTAACAAACCACGTTATAAAATCAAATTATACTTAAATAGTGTTTACTATATACAGAAATAAATACACTTAGGTCAATTTTAAATTTTTCAAAAAAATATTTATGCTTTCCAAAATCTAACCCTAAGAACACATACAATACTACAACATATGTTGGCAAAACCTAAACCAAAGAATATCATGACTCACTACTTTCACTCATCTATGTTGAAAACAATTAAATTTTGTTATATCTTAATTTATATTTCTTTAAACATACGTTAATTACATGATTTCAATTTTTCACTTATCAAAATATTTTTTACAAAATTTTTAAATTATTTTTAAGAAGTACTATACTAGACGACTTACTAGTAAGTCCAGACGACTTACTTGTAAGTCGTCTAGACAGAAGACTTGCGGGGGTTAGAAACGTAAAAAAAATTCCGTTTTTTTTTTGTTCACAAGGAGCTGGTTGTAATTTCAATAGCCTTTTAGGTTACTTTTGCATTTGATTCAAGTTTGGGTTTACTTTTGCATTTCAAATCAAGTTTTAGGTCAGTTTTGGCAAAAAACCCCGTATAATTCTTGATTAATTAATTTAAGATTTAGGATTTAGAGTTAAGGGGTGGTGTAGGGTGAGAGTAGGGTTTAGGAATTTAAAATTTAGGATTTTAATTAATTTTAAAAAAATTGACCCTTAAAAGGTATTATTTTTGAAAATATCTCTTTAATAAAAGTAAAAATAAAAAGTGATAAAATAAAAGTGGTATTTTTGAAATTACTCCTTTAATCATTCACGATCGCCGATTTAGAATATTTATGTGCAACAAAAAAAATATAATATAAATATAATTTAGAAGATCATGAATAGAGAGTAAACGACAATAAATCAAAAACAAGAACTAAACTATTTAGAAGATCATAACTTTTCGCACAAATTTAAATAGTTTATTTACAAAAATTCAAATATAAAATTATTTACTAAATTATAATTAATTTTATTAAAAGCACAAATCTAAATTAAGTACAAAATTATGCATGCTGTTGTGGATATTTTCCAAAGCTAGAAAAACTTGACTGTGAAACTTTGCCTAATAAGACTTTTGAATGACATTTTCTTCTAAACATCTTTTAGCTTTTTTTAACTGTACATCTTTTAACTTTTGAACGACATTTGATGGAAGTTTCTATAGAAATATATATTCATTCACGTTCTCATAATATTGGTTAAACCAAATATCACGATAGAAATTATATGGCAATTTTGTAAGTTATCTTTTATTTTGATTTTAAATAAAATATCCTTCTTAACAACTATGAAAATCACGAGAAATGTATTTTCCCATCATGATTTGAGTTGTTCATATTAGTGGATCCTATATCCAATGCATGTGTTCTAACAAAATGTACGTCAGATAATTCTATATTCAAATTGGTTTCACCATTAAACTAATTCTGATATAATTGCATTGTGTAAAAACATTATAAGTACCTAGTCCCGAGCAAGTCACAAACAGCTCCCATAGCGAGTCTTGAAAAAATGGCGCCGGACACGGAAGCGACTCCTGCGTTTCCGATATCAGTTTTGGTCAAATCGAGGTTGTCTTTGATGATGGGAACAAGAGGTGCGGTGGCAAACGTGGAAATAAAGCAAGTGAAGAAAGAGATCCATCCTAAGTGGAAAGCTCTCATGTGTGGTTTCGCAAATGAGAATGGTTTGAACACTTTTGCTCTATGTTCTGAGTCAACCGGCAAGGCAAACTTAGCAGTTGGATCATCAAGTCGAACGGTATCTTCGCCTTGGACAGAGGAAGAGAAAACATGTTCCCTCGCGGTGACTCCATGCATGGAGTTCCCAATAGATCGTTCTTCTTCATTATGGTGAGCCATTATTTGTTCCCAGGAAATTGGAGAAGAAGACTCGTTCTTCAGTCTTTTTGAGACAAGTCTTGTTTTTGTCACTCACGCCTTTATTTTGCTTTTGCGGTTTTGGGTTAAATTTGTCATACTATATATAGCCATGGAAATGTCGCATATTCCCTTGAGAAAATAAAAAAATATCTGATGGAAGATATGGTAATATGGGAGAATTAATTTCATTTATGAGACTAGTCTACGATTACAATTTTATTTTTATATATTTGAGTTAAATTTCTCTATATATTACTCCCTTTATTTTTATATATTTGTGCACACGGATTAAATAAATAATTAATTTTGCATATTTTATGTAAAAACACAATTATATATACACCTAATTATATTTCAACCAATAGAAAAATAAATTGCATTATAAAACTAATAAATTTTGCATCGAAAGTCGGAAATGACACTTCTTTTGTAACAAAAAAAATCTCTAAAACGATACTTAATATGAAACGGAGGGAGTAATTGAGAAGATAATTAATTAATTTTTGATGGTGTGTCACTCATAGGGGATCTTTTTAATTAATTATTTTAATTTGATTGATTGATGATATTTTATTTTTTGTTATTTAATTAAACTAAAAAACTAAATCGAGAACCAACTTACATCAATAACCAAAATTTTTTATCTTAACAATAATGTATATCACATATATGTATTTAGGGAAATTGTGTCATCAATGCTCGGATTTGTGTCACAAAATCATTTTATGCATTTTTAAAATAATTATTTTATGAAAAGAGAGATTTAAAAACATTCACTTACATATTTTATATATAATAAAAATAAAATCAATTTAGTGTTATCAAATTTTTATTACTTATTTATTACATAGTAAATAATATAAAATTATATAATAATTTTTGTCATAAATTATTTTATCCATTTAAAAATAAATATTAAGAAAACAGAGATTTCAATACTTTTCCTCACATATTATATTGATAATAAAAATAAAAGGGAAAATCTTTCCGATAGACCTTTTTGAAGTTTTTGTCACAAAAATAGACCTTAAGAAAAAACACCAAAATAGACCTTTTTATTTTGAAAATTTTAATATTTTTTTTTAATTTTAAACCTCAGCTCCAAAACCCCACTTCATAGTTCTAAACCCTAAGTCTACATTAGTTAATCCAAGGGGTATAAATTTATATTTACACCCTTTAATAAAATTTACTTTGGTCATTTTTCTCTTTGAGTGCTATTTTGAGGACAAAAACTTTTTTAGATCTATCTTAGGGTATTTCCCAAAAATTAAAATACAGTTAGTGGTTACTAATTTTTATTACTTATGTATTATATAGATAATAATATATAAAACTTAAAAATAAAATTAATTTTAGATAAGAAACTTATTTAAATTTCGGTTTTTTGCAAATATGACTTAAATTTAAAGTCAAACACAAAACTAACCCATGATTTTTTTGGAACTTTCATTTGCCCTATCCACCCCAAAGTTAAGATTATTTACGAAATGCTTGATATGTCATGGTTTTTACCTGATTTTAACTATGCTATGTATACGGTTTTGAAGTCTTTATTATGCAATTCATATGGTTTTAGAGTCTTTACAAATTCAGGTACTCAATGAAAACAATTAAAAATTTTAGATCATTTTGGAGCATTGAAGAGTACTCAACCGAGAATTCAAAGTCAGAACAAAGAAACGCTACGACCATCAATCGATGCCTCACCTTGAGCGTCGATTGACGGTCAACACTGCCAAGTTATTTAAGATTTGAAGAAATCACAATTCTGCCCAGATGTTCCATTATTTGCAAGATAAGTTCCTGGCTGAGTTTTATGCTATTTATTAGGTTATTTAGTTGTCTTGCACAACACCACTTTTTACACAACTCTCTTGATACTTGCAACCTTGATTGCTACCTTTGGAGAGAGATATCTATTCGATTATCAGACTAAGATCTTGAACTCCCTTGTTTCATTATTACTATGAAATTTATTTATCTATTCATCATGTTTATTTCAACCATGTCTGAGTAGTCTATTGTTAGATTTAAGTTTCTTCTAGGGTAGTTAATTGCTTTCTAATATTATGGAATTGTTAGAGTTATTCTAATTAGTTCTTTGTCTAAGTAGATTTTAATGCTAAGTTGAATTTGATCACTTCAACCTTAGATTGAATTTGATCACTTCAACCTTAGATTATATGATGTTATAGCACAAGTGAGAGCTTGGTTATACCCTGAAACATGTCTTAAACAGTCTAAAACCCTAGTAAAAATGAAAGTTGACTAGAGAATTAGATAACATATCAAACACATCAATCTTTCCTGTTTAGATTTAGCGTCGATCGATCGATGCCACGCAGTGGCCGTCGATCGACACTTCCTTAAGACTCGCGATAACGATTTAGTCTAAACCCTAAGTTTGAATTCAGAACAAGAGCTTCATTAAAACCCTTAATAATCCATCAGTTGCATTGTCTAGTCTAAATAAGAATTCCCCTAAATCAAATTCTTCTTAATAATCTTCACAAACCAAACCAATCCTTGATTCACTATTCATAAATCTATACCTTCATCTAGCTTTATTCGAAACAACAAATCTATTGTGTGATCTTAGAGTCTCTGTGGATTTGATCTCTAAGTACTACACTAAACCTCTTATTTGAGAGAGTAAAGTAGCTCATAGGGTTAATTTGAGAGTGCATAATAAAAGCTACATCAAATTTGGCGCCGTTGTCGGGGACTCTTTCTTATTACCATTAGATTTAGCTAAGGACATAGTCTAGATTTTTATTTTTACTGTCACTAACCTATTCTTTTCATATCCCTGATGACACATGTACCTTTTGAATAGAATATGGACTCTGGACGTCAAGCGTCGATCGACGAAGATCCTTCAACATCGATCGCGTTTAGTCCAAAAACGTTGTGCGACACTCTGCTACCGCGATCGATCAATGCTGATCAGTCGGAAGCAGGTAAGTCCGCCTATATTGAATCTATTAATGAGAAAGTTGTTTTGAAATATCTAAATGATCATGAACATAACGTATCAAGCCAAATCATTAATAAACATGCCTCTCGAGTACCTGGTCAAAATACTAAATCTCAACAAATTGAGATAAAAAATAAACTACCAATGCTTGAATATTTAAACCCCAGTAGAACCTATTCCAATAGGTCCGCTATTAGATTACTAGACAACCATACGGGATACTCTGATCTTAAGGCTGAATACATTTCCTATATAAGTAAGAACCGATTCAGTGGTTTCCCCACTGAACATCTGAACAATCACATGGAGCTTCTAGAAGACATGGTGTCTGACGACTTCCCTTTTTTCCCTTGTAGGGGAAACTAGGAGGTGGCTAATCTTCTACCGCCAGGATCCCTAACCTGATAGAAGGATATCAGAAACGCTTTTCTTAATCATTTCTTCAGGGAAGAAAGATACTAGGAAGCAAGGAGAGAAATTTCGACATTCCTTCAAAGTGACCGTGAATCCTTTATACATGCTTGGGCAAGGTTCAAGGACTACCAGTTCGCATGCCTACACCATGGTTTATCAGAAACTCAACTCATCAACACCTTTTATCGAGGACTAAGCCAAGACTATCAAACTATCCTGGATACAGCCAGCGAGGGGAACTTCGGTACTCAAAATCTTCAGGACGCTAAAAGGCAGATTGAAAAACTAGTTTTGGGTAAAGCCTTTGAGAGGAAGGATACAAGAAAGGAAGGAACCATCAACGTCCGCAGAAGTGAAGCATCTTGTCCAAGTTAAGAAGTCCATGGCTTCAATAGAGGCTCTCTTAGGAAAACACGTTCAATACAAACAAAATGATGAGAAGGATGATATTTCTGCCAAGAGCGAAAGACGAGGTGAATTCATGAATGCAATAATCTTAAGCGATCAGCGATTTGGGGGGAAATATTGGTAGTTTCTCAAGCAACTACGATGAAACTGTGAAATGACCCGAAAGAAATTCTAAATCAAGAATGGATCAAGTATTCACATGAAACCGTAGGGTAGCTTCCGACCTCGACAATAAATTGAACTTAATATACTCGGAGATGGCGAAGAAATTTGGAACTCTGAGTGATCAAAATAAGAGGATCGACAACCAAGTTGCATATAACACTATGTCTATCAGAAGAGAAGAAGGTGTCCTTCATGGTATGACATATACCAACCCTAGGAGTCATGTCCATGTTGTAGCCCTACGAAGTGGAAAACGATTAACTCCCAGCGCAAAAGAAAGCATCACCATTGATGAATTCGCTAAAATTACGCAAGATGAGAAAGAAAAATCAAGCCATGTTCAATTTACATTGACACGCATAGTCCTGAAATCCTTCTTGAAATAAGAATTTCAGACCACGGTGACGACCTAGAGGAATCACCAGAAAACTCGAAAGAGACGGAAAAGAGGATCGCGATGCCGTAGATCGACATCATGCACCTGGAATCGATCGACATCCCGAACAAACCGTCGATCGAAATACAACACCGAGAATCGATTGACACGTAACCCTCAATCCAAGATTAGCCGAACCGGTCAAAACTAGGGTTTACCCGCAGAGGTCCCTTTACCCTGTTAGTAATGCAAAAGCAAAAAAAAAGCAGTTGGATCGAGCAATATTCAAGAAGGCTTTCGACAAACTAATCGTCGAGATGCCACTTAGCGATGCTATACATGTGTCATCTGAAATCAAGAAATATGTGAAAGAGGCAATGTAACGAGGATTCAGTGAAAATGAACATAGCATAATGATGGTCTCTGAGGAAGTGAGTGCGATTATCGAAGGAGATACTCCAACTAAACTTCCTGATCCCGGTAGTTTTGTCTTAGATTGCACCATCCACAATGAGAGATTCCAAAGATCACTCTGTGATTTAGGCTCTAGTGTAAAATTTATGCCTTACTTGGTTGCATTTGCACTCAAGCTAACTCAATTCTAGTCTATAAGGATCTCACTCGTTTTAGCCAATAGATCCACTAGGGGTTCCAGAAGGTGGTACTTGAAGATGTTCTTATCCGCATTAACAATTGTATTATACGTCCAAACTTCTTAGTGCTGTGATACGAGCAAGAACCGAAAAATCCCCTAATTTAGGAAGACCATTTCTGGCCACGACCAGAGTGATCATTGACGTCAGAGAAGGACGCATATGTCTCAATCTCGGTAATCTACCGATAGTTTTTGACATGGAAAAGATATTCAAGAAACCCTTGATTGACGGTCAGGCCTACCACATAGATCATCTTTATGAAGTGGCTGAAGATTCATTCATCAATTGTTTTCTAATGACCGTCGTAGAGAAACGGAGTTGTAGTGTTCTACTGCATGACGATGTAGTGTTAAAAATACTATGTTTCATGGCTTCCGATGATATTGAAACTAACTAACCCTTTTTCCAAAGCTTTTGTAGCCTATATAAATACAAGTTTAGTGTCTATATATATATATATATACATGTATGTGGGAAGGTGAGTAATATGAAATTGATGCGTAAGAATAAGATTATATAAAGATTGATAAAAGACTAAATCACAATATTGATTCATGTTTGTGTTTTCGCGTGTATTTTCATGTTTTTTTAGGTTTAGGATTGCATGTACAATGGGTGTGGGAACTAGACTCACTGATTGAATTCACTCACTGCTCCTTTGTGTAGGCAGATAATCAGTAGATGAGAGACCTTTTCCTTGGACCTTAAAGAACATCTTCCATCTAGTGGTAGTTTTGTTGTCTTTTGACGCGAAAGAACACTTGCCAGCATTCTTGAGACTGGAGAGTATTACTATATAGCAACACATGTCGCAGGATGTGATGAATTCAGTCTTTTCCTGGACGCCGGAGTTCATCATGATTTGGTTGTACCCTGAAAAAACCATTTATGAGAGAGAGAAACATGTTTCCAGTCATTGCTTTGGTAATTTGATCAATCGGTCGATGTGAGGCGCGGGAAGCTATCTTTTGGAAATGCTTTATTTAGATCGGTGAAATCTATGCAAACTCATTATTTTCGTTCTTCTTTTCAAACACGATGAGATTACCAAGCCAATTTGGATAATTAACATATGTTATAGATTATTCCAACTTCCTCGTTGACCACGTTTGCGTGTTCTGGTCACAACTTTCTTCTTTTCTGCTTGCAAGGTTTGAAAGTTGGGTCGATGTTAAGCTTGTAGCATGTTACGTTGATGTTGATGAATGGTATGTCTTTTGCTTCCCAAGCAAACATATGAATGTTCTCTTTTAAGCAGATGATTAATTCTTTTTAAGTGATTCACAGAGTTTAGCACCAATCTCAATGCAATGTTCTGGAATTTATTGTTGAGGCATATTGATATTAGAAGTTCCCAAATTGGTTCTTGTTTTTTCTTCCAAAACTTCAGCTTTCGGTGATTTCCAAATTTTTTTTTTGTTTCATCTTGTTTTAGGGTGTTCTAGACGAATGCTGATTTTGCCTTCTTCTATTTTAAAAGAAATTTTGCCTCCATCGCACGACTATTTGATTTCATTCTGCTGGAAAAAAAACCAGAAGAATATTTGTAATCCAATATATATATATATATATATATGAAAACGGAACGATCTGAAGTCTTATAGCTGAAATCGGATTTATAATCAAGATGATATTTAAAATAATTGTACTTTTATGCACATAACTCTTATAATTTAGTCATTTTGTGAATTTTCATATATGTGCATGATTTTCAAATTTTTATTGGTTATGTTCTTTGATGTAACATTGAATTCATTAAAGCTTCATTTATTTCATACTTTTCTAAAACATATATACCAACTTATATAAAATTTAATAAAATATAGTTACACATCTAAGAAGATGAACCGAAATAAATCCAATAAAAATTATGAATTTAGACTAATTGGAACTAAATTAAACTATATTTTCAATTGGAAGGATAGATGTAAGCAAATATACCAGAAATCAAATAACTGACCGGTCAAAATATAATATTCAAAATTATAAATCTAATAAAATGATTAAGCAAACTTCTATTTCATTTCGTAGTTGTGAATTATAATGATTTAATTTATAGATAAATGAAGCTGAAACATTATTCAATTATTTTTGTAAATATTTGAGTCGCTTCATTTATATATTAGATATGCATATAACAATCAAATCGTAAGTGAATGTGACAATTTTCCTGTACAATAACGTACTTCAAAGGTGTACGGCATATCAAGTGGACCTCCATCTTGTTGCTTTCGCTTAGTCATTGCCTTCTTTGTCTTCTCTTCTGGACATATTATTATTTTACTTACCTTTTCATTTGGAAAGGTAATCATTATCACTACATCTGATTCCTATATTATTTTAAGTTCGCATCATTTAGTTTAATATCGGTCATTCATTAAAAAATTATTACTCACAACGATTACTAGAACTTAATATTGGTAACTTAGAACCATATTTGGGGTACGTGTATGGAATTAAAAATTCGCACAACCAAATTTGATTAAAGAAATGAAAGGAAAACCAATTTTTTGAAATAAAAATTATGTTAGGGTTAAAATCCATCTTAGCGATATTTACAACTAGAATCATCCAAAAATGTATCATCTGAAATAATGAATCAAAAATGTTGAGAAAATAATTCTACATACCACATACCAACTTAAAACAACGATACATTAGAAGGAACTTCGTGTACTCTTTCAGAAAATAAATAAAATAATTTTTTGTCTAAATAAGAATTATTCAGAAAAACATTTTTTCAGAAAACTATTACGAGAAACACTAAAAACTTAATAATTTTACGGTATGAGATTGAGCAACGAAGTAACATTTCCAGAGATATGTACTGTGCAGAGGATGGATGCAGATGCTTAGACTACTAGTGTACTGTTATTTTTGCAAGCTTATATAATAGATTTTCTAAGGTCCTAAGAGGTGATCTGAACCGTTCCCCTTTGGTAACTGAAAGGATGTCAATTCAACAGGGAAGTTTTTATTGAGATTAGCAAGTGAGGAGAGGCGAATTATCCTCCTTGGTTTCGGACAAAAATGGATCATGAGATTCTAGAGAGAAAGAGGTCTGATTGGATAGTCTTTTTAGAGTAAAAATGTGGAGTAAAACGTTTTGTTACTCTAATTCCCTCATAATCAAACCAATCAAATGACAAGGTTGTAATAAAAGTTTTACTTTCATTCTCGCTAAATCTTTTGTCGTTTTTAGAATGTCACTATTTTTACTCTTCATTATTATAGAGAAACCAGAGTAATGATATGTTGTGTTTTTTTACAATTTGTATATATGTTTTTCTAAATCGTTTTCAGTTATTACTAGAGTTTTTTCAGTTCGTTTTGACTCAGGTCTGGAATAGATCAAATTACTAAAAGGGAGACACATGAAAAAAAGAATGAAATTTGAAATTTTTATGCCGCCGATTACCCAAACAGAGCAACCACCTGCTTACTCCTGAAAATATGGAAACTTCTAAAATATTTCGAGATTTTCCTTAGATACTCTATTTCCTCACCCTAGCAGTCGCCACCTCCCTAATAAAAGACCAGTCATCTCTATTTTTGTTTTTGACCTTAGTTTTTACACAAGAAACTTATTGAGATTAGGTTTTAGGAGATTTAACTATTCGTGTAAGGGCGACGGCTTCTCTTCTTCGTTTTAGAGAAGAACTCCCTAAGCCCTCTTTTTATTATTGAATCGTCTATGTATTATTCAGTTATGACTTGCATATTTATTTGTCTAGGGTGTTAGATCTACGCGGTAAACATAAATAAGTTGTCAATTGATTGTCTTTATTTACTTTTAATGCTTATATTAGACTGATCACCTAGTGTATGATTGTAGGTTAACATTTTCATCGAAAGTTAAATAGGTTGCTAGACATGACTTGAATAAGCTTTGCATCCCTAGCCATCAAGAATAGATGTTAAGGTGTATTGCGAACATATCGGACTCCATCTCTAATGCTTGTGGTCGTGCTTCAGCCCAAGCGAGAGTTTAGGACTGCTGAGATCGATCCACAAAGAGAGCAGCACCACGAAAGTGGGCTGTTCTATCTTGAGTATTCTGAGTTCTAGACTAGCTTCCAACTGAACTTGAATAATTTTTTGGCTCAATAGTATCGAGCACCCAGATTAAATCAACATAGGCTAGCATCCTTATAACCTTAATTCAGAACACCTTACTCTCTATTCCTTGTTCTTTGTGAATTTTTAGTTTATAACACTCAATTGTTTTAGCTTGAAATTGAACCCATAAAAATAATGTGTAAACTGGTCCTCTGAAATTGAATCATTAATATTACAACAATCACCGTTAACTTGAAACAAGATCTAATTTTAGTGTATCAAGTTTTGGCGCCGTTGCCAGGACCAGTTTTTTACCTTTATTTTTCGGCGACATTTCTAGTCTAAGACCACTAACTTGCTTTACATTTTTGTTTGCAGCTAATGTTCCAGGTGTATGTTCAGTAGAAACACTCGAAGCAACACCTCAAGTCCATTAATCACGCTTAGCAACGAGGATTTTACACCCCTAAGCTACCCTACTCTGTTCCAGGAAAGAAATCTCACAAGGATCGCGAGGAGATGAAATGCAAGAAGATGCTTAACGATTTGACTATCAAGCTACCTTTGATTTATGTCATCCATATGATACCCTCTACGCGCAGCCTGATGAAGGGGCTAATCTCAGGGAAAATAACAGGAGATGGTGATGTGATGATGGTGTCCAAGGAGTGCAGTGCAGTGCTCCAGAACAGGGCGATCAAGAAACTGGGTGATCCAGGGAAGTTTGTCCTTTCAATTCAGATTGGAAAGACACTTTTCGCGTGTTCTTTATGTGATCTTGGCTCTAGTGTCAACTTGATGCCCTACTCCGTTGCCAAACGCCTTGGTTTCACAAATTTCAAACCGACTAGGATCTCCTTGGTTTTTGTTGAGAGATCAGTCAAGCTGCCGGTGGGTGTTCTCGAAGACTTGCATGTTCAAATCAGCAACACCATTTTTCCAGCCGACTTTGTGGTGCTTGAACTTGATGAAGAACCAAAGTACCCACTCATCTTGGGTAGACCTTTCATATGCACGGCTGGAGCAATCATCGATGTAAGGAATGGGACGATTGATCTCCAACTTGGAGATATCATTATGAAGTTTGAAAAGTACAAGCTGCTAGAGAAACCTATGATGGATGGGAAAACCTACACGGTGGATGGAGAGGATGATATTCTAGAACCTCAAGAAGGAATGATTGAGGCAATCATATCCGATGATCCACTTGAGGTTGCTCTGACCCGGGTTGAAGCTGAGAAGAACACCCAGAACATATATGATGATGGGTACGCAAAGATGTTAGACTCCAACAAGAGCATGGAGAGAATGGTTGCATACCTAAGTCTAGGGGAGAATGAGCACGACAGTTCTGCAGGAGCGATTGCTCTGATAAACCAGCTCAACGAACCATGGAGCGAGCTAAGGGCTCCGAAGGTAGAATTGAAATCCCTACCCACAGGGCTCAGGTATGCTTTCTTAGGTCCAAATTCCACATATCCAGTTATTGTGAACTCTGAACTTAATAATGTGGAAAATGTCTTGCTTTTGTGTGAACTTTGGAAATATCGTAAGGCATTAGGATATTCTCTAGTTGACATTCTTCGTAAATTGAATGCAGCAACTCGCGAGGAACCCTTTTCCACTTCCATGTATTCATCAAATGCTTGAGCGATTGGTTAACCATCCATACAACTGCTTTTTTTTATGGTTATTCTGGTTTCTTTCAAATTCCCATCCATCCAAATGATCAAGAGAAGACGACGTTTACATGCCCATATGGTACATTTGCCTACAGGAGGATGCCGTTTGTTTTTTGTAATGCTCCCGCAACATTCCAACGTTGCATGATGTCTATTTTTACTGATTTAATTGAGGACATAATGGAAATTTTTATGGATGATTTCAATGTTTATGGAGATTATTTCTCTATTTGTTTGTCCAACTTGTGCAGGGTACTGCAGCGGTGTGAAGAGAAACACCTCGTGCTGAACTGGGAGAAGTGTCATTTCATAGTGCGAGACAGCATCGTGCTCGGCCACAAAATCATAGAAAAAGGGATCGAGGTGGACAAGGCAAAGATTGAAGTGATGATGAGCTTGCAACCGCCTACTTCAGTCAAAGGAATCAGAATTTTCTTAGAACATGTGGGGTTCTATAGGTGATTCATCAAAGATTTTTCAAAAATTTCTAGACCATTGACCAGACTGCTCTGCAGGGAGACCAAGTTTGTTTTCGATAGTGACTGCCTAGCTGCGTTTCACACGATCAAGGGTGCTCTGGTTAGTGCTCCTAATGCACCCCAGGACGTGGAACCAGCCCAGTATGGTGATCAGTACAACAGATCAGTTGAACCTAGGTTCACCCATCCAACCGTACCAGATCAACGGACCGAGCCGTGTACAGAATCAACCCGCGTACACCCGGAAATGACCTAAGGCTGAAACCACGACCTAATGACCGAATTGACCATCCCACAGCCAGTCTTTCCTGACCCATTCGACATTCTAAGACCAACAGTCGAGCCATAACTCAAGGATCAACGAGTGGAACCTGATTCAGAACACAACACTTCACTTCTAGCCTGTTTGGTACATACTGCATGTCTCGATGGTCGTGAACATATCTTTTCTAACCAGTTTGATGATTTCATGATGATCGATCATTCTAATCTCTCTAAAGCAAGGATACTTAAGCTCTATGAAGATTTGGTTCGACTAAAGTTGTCATCCGTTCATGAAAGTTCAACAATCACCCACGCGGACAGACCACAATATGTCCTGCTCCTTACCGCAGTACACTAATCTGGTTCGGACGAACCTGGACAGTAGGCGAAGGGTCATTTGTTGACCAGGCTAGATTCATATGAACCTAGACAGTAGATCAAGGATCTTTTCGACCAGAATAAGAACCAAAGATTTTTGACCATTTTTAGTCTTTCTTGCTTTTTCTATGTGTGTTTTTCCACAAAATTCTAAGTCTTTTCATATGCCTTTGCTACTATAAATAAGTAATCCTTCTACAACAACAGATGAATCAATTTTCTTCTTATTTTTAGTTTATTCTCTTTGTTCTTTGTTTAGAGCATTTCTGTTTCTTTGTAAGGTTATATCCGAGTAAACAAATCTTCGTTTTGCTGGACTTGTGCGTCACATCAAGCAGCAAACGAACCCTCTGGTAATATCATCGGGCCATCCGCAACTCTTTGTGTCACCATTCAACCCATCAATTCTCCCTTTTTGGCGAGTTCATATCCTTCCAAACTGTTTGAGTGATCCTTCCCGAATCTAGGACGTATCAAGTGGTATCAGAGCCACTAAATTGGTATCATCTATCCATTCTTATCATCTTCCATTTAAATTTCTTCAAACACTTCTTCTTCTTTCTGTCTTGAATATGGGCCCCTCATTACCATACACTATATAAAAAAAGATCAAAAGAAAAGAAAAAAAAAGAGTCAAAAAAAAATCGAAAAGTTTGATTGTGGTTTGGTGGTGGAAGAGAAAGCCTGCTGGCCGAGGAGAAATCCGGCCTAGAGGAGGTTAAAGCGGAATACAAAACCCAAATTTCTTATCTTCCTATCTCATTTCATTTTTGTTTGCTTGGAAAACCCATTAGGAAACTTGGTTTGTCTTTCGTAGAACTTGAGAAGAAACTCTTGAGTGACCATCCAAATTCTGAGTGAAACACTTGAGTGGGGGAGATTAAACACCTTCGTGTGTGAGGAATATATTTAACTGTGATAATATTTGGTCTTTAGCAATTTCAGGAACCATGGAGAGTGTAGATGAAAGAAACCGTCCCGGAAATTCTGTAGTCGGCTTGTCCAACTTGCAAATGAGAGCTTTAAATGATTCTCTTACTAACCTTTTGAACACAGGTTTAGAGCAGATCCATCAATGTCTTGATGAGATGCAGGTTCGTCAAACAACTCAGTCCAGAACCGGAGAAAGAAGAGAACATCCAAGATGGACCAACCAATCCGATGAGGATGACGAGGAGGAGTTCCTTGATGATCGTTCCATCAACCGACCTAGGAGAGGTCCACAACACCAAAACCGTGAACAAGGTGATGTTAATCCTTTTGCTATGAGAAATGAACAAGTCGATGATGGTTTAGGTGGTTTGAAACTTAAGATTCCAACCTTTAAAGGCAAAAACGATCCTGATGCAATTTTAGAATGGGAAAGAAAAACTGAGCTCGTTTTTTATTGTCAAAATTTCTCTGAATTAAAAAGGTTAGTTTGGCTGCAACTGAATTTACTGGCTATGCTATTAACTGGTATGATCAAGTGTTGACTCACAGGAGAAGAGCAGGTGGAAGACCTATAGCCTCATGGGATGAGCTCACTACCTTGATGAGAAAAAGATTTGTTCCGCAGCACTACCATCATGACCTTCACCAAAGGCTTAGACGTTTGCTTCAAGGAACCAAATCAGTTGAGGATTACTTCCAGGAGATGGAAACACTAAGATCAAAGCTGATGTGGATGAGAAGGCTACTATGGCGAGATTCCTGGCTGGACCAACCATGACATTCAAGACCGAATGGAGCTTCAAGAGTACGAAAGTTAGGATCAGATGCTACACAAAGCTATCTTGATTGAGCAGAAAATCAAGAAAAAGGCCTTTCCAAACCATCCTATGTTCGAAAACCGACCTTTGCTTCCAAACCAAACTACCAAGACAAGTGTAAGTCTCCAGCCACAACAAATACAGGTTTTAAGACTAATGTCCCTGCTCGTGAAAGTTGTCATCCGTTCATGAAAGTTCAATAATCACCCACGCGGACAGACCACAATACGTCTGCTCCTTACCGCAGTAGACCAATCTGGTTCGGACGAACCTGGACAGTAGGCGAAGGGTCATTTGTTGACCAGGCTAGATTCATATGAACCTAGACAGTAGATCAAGGATCTTTTCGACCAGAATAAGAACCAAAGATTTTTGACCATTTTTAGTCTTTCTTGCTTTTTCTATGTGTGTTTTTCCACAAAATTCTAAGTCTTTTCATATGCCTTTGCTACTATAAATAAGTAATCCTTCTACAACAACAGATGAATCAATTTTCTTCTTATTTTTAGTTTATTCTCTTTGTTCTTTGTTTAGAGCATTTCTGTTTCTTTGTAAGGTTATATCCGAGTAAACAAATCTTCGTTTTGCTGGACTTGTGCGTCACATCAAGCAGCAAACAAACCCTCTGGTAGTATCATCGGGCCATCCGCAACTCTTTGTGTCACCATTCAACCCATCAATTCTCCCTTTTTGGCGAGTTCATATTCTTCCAAATTGTTTGAGTGATCCTTTCCGAATCTAGGACGTATCAAGTGTATCAAAGCTACTTAATTGGTATCATCTATCCATTCTTCTCATCTTCCATTTAAATTTCTTCAAACACTTCTTCTTCTTTCTGTCTTGAATCTGGGCCCCACATTACCATCCACTATATAAAAAGATCAAAATAAAAGAAAAAAGGGTAAAAAAAAATCGAAAAGTTTGATTGTGGTTTAGTGGTGGAAGAGAAAGCCTGCTGGCCGAGGAGAAATCCCACCTTTGAGGAGGTTAAAGCGAAATGTAAAACCCAAATTTCTTATCTTCCTATCTCATTTCATTTTTGTTTGCTTGGAAAACCCATTAGGAAACTTGGTTTGTCTTTCTTAGAACTTTGAGAAGAAACTCTTGAGTGACCATCCAAATTCTGACTGAAACACTTGAGTGGGGGAGATTAAACACCTGAGCCTGTGAGGAATATATTTAACTGTGCTAATCTTTGGTGTTTAGCAATTTCAGGAACCATGGAGAGTGAAGATGAAAGAAATCGTCCTAGAAATTCTGTAGTCGGCTTGAACAACTTGCAAATGAGAGCTTTAAATGATTCTCTTACTAACCTTTTGAACACAGGTTTAGAGCAGATCCATCAACGTCTTGATGAGATGCAGGTTCGTCAAACAACTCAGTCCAGAACCAGAGAAAGAAGAGAACACCCAAGACGCACCAACCAATCCGATGATGATGGTGAGGAGGAGTTCCTTGATGATCGTTCCATCAACCGACCTAGGAGAGGTCCACGACACCAAAACGATGAACGAGGTGATGTTAATCCTTTTGCTAGGAGACATGAACAAGTCAATGATGGTTTAGGTGGTTTGAAAATTAAGATTCGAACCTTTAAAGGCAAAAACGATCCTGATGCATTTTTAGAATGGGAAAGAAAAATTGAGCTCGTTTTTTATTGTCAAAATTTCTCTGAACTTAAAAAGGTTAGGTTGGCTGCAACTGAATTTACTGGCTATGCTATTAACTGGTATGATCAAGTGTTCACTCACAGGAGGAGAACAGGTGGAAGACCTATAGCCTCATGGGATGAGCTCACTACCTTGATGAGAAAAAGATTTGTTCCGCAGCACTACCATTGTGA
Source organism: Moricandia arvensis (assembly GCA_905132765.1). NCBI lineage: Eukaryota > Viridiplantae > Streptophyta > Magnoliopsida > Brassicales > Brassicaceae > Moricandia > Moricandia arvensis. The sequence goes on from CAJHQP010001247.1 coordinate 102,151, forward strand.
CCTTCACTAAAGGCTTAGACGTTTGCTTCAAGGAACCAAATCAGTTGAGGATTACTTCTAGGAGATGGAAACACTAATGATCAAAGCTGATGTGGATGACAAGGCTACTATGGCGAGATTCCTGGCTGGACCAACCGTGACATTCAAGACCGAATGGAGCTTCAAGAGTACGAAAGTTTAGATCAGATGCTACACAAAGCTATCTTGATTGAGCAGAAAATCAAGAGGAAGGGCCTTTCCAAACCATCCTATGTTCCAAAACCGACCTTTGCTTCTAAACCAAACTACCAAGACAATGGTAAGTCTCCAGCCACAATAGATACAGCTTTTAAGACTAATTTCCCCGCTCGTGAAAGTTGTTATCCGTTCATGAAAGTTCAACAATCACCCACGCGGACACGCCACAGTACGTCCTGCTCCTTACCGCAGTACACCAATCTAGTTTGGACAGACCTGGACAGTAGGCGGAGGGTCATTTGTTGACCATGCTATATTCAGATGAACCTAGACAGTAGACCAAGGGTAATTTCGACCATAACAAGAAACAAAGATTCATTTGACCATTTTTAGTCTTTGTTGCTTTTTCTATGTATGTTTTTCCACAAAATTCTAAGTCTTTTCATATGCCTTTGGTACTATAAATATGTAATCCTTATACAGCAACAAATGAATCAAATTTCTTCTTATTTTGAGTTTATTCTCTTTGTTTTTTGTTTAGAACATTTCTGTTTCTTGGTAAGGTTATCTCCGAGTAAACAAATCTTCTTTTTGCTGGACTTGTGCGTCACATCAAGCAGTAAACGAATCCTCTAGTAGTATCATCGGGCCATCTACAACTCTTTGTGTCACCATTCAACCCATTTGTTCTCCCTTTTTGGCGAGTTCATATCCTTCCAAACTGTTTGAGTGATCCTTTCCGGATCTAGGACGTATCAAGTGGTATCAGAGCGACTCAATTGGTATCATCTATCCATTCTTCTCATCTTCCATTTAAATTTCTTCAAAGACTTCTTCTTCTTTCTGTCTTGAATCTGGCCCCCTCATTACCATCCACTATATAAAAAATATCAAAAGAAAAGAAAAAAAAGAGTCAAAAAAAAAATCGAAGTTTGATTGTGGTTTGGTGGTGGAAGAGAAAGCCTGCTGGCCGAGGAGAAATCCGGTCTTTGAGGAGGTTAAAGCGGATTCCAAAATCCAAATTTCTTATCTTCCTATGTCATTTTATTTTTGTTTGCTTGGAAAACCCATCAGGAAACTTGGTTTGTCTTTCTTAGAACTTTGAGAAGAAACTCTTGAGTGACCATCTAAATTCCGAGTGAAACACTTGAGTGGGGGAGATTAAACACCTGAGCCTGTGAGGAATATATTTAACTTTGCTAATATTTGGTGTTTAGCAATTTCAGGAACCATGGAGAGTGAAGATGAAAGAAACCGTCCCGGAAATTCTGTAGCCGGCTTGTCCAACTTGCAAATGAGAGCTTTAAATTATTCTGTTACTAACCTTTTGAACACAGGTTTAGAGCAGATCCATCAACGTCTTGATGAGATTCAGGTTCGTCAAACAACTCAGTCCAGAACCGGAGCAAGAAGAGAACACCCAAGACGGACGAACCGATCCGATGATGATGATGAGGAGGAGTTCCTTGATGATCGTTCCATCAACCGACCTAGGAGAGATCCACGACACCAAAACCATGAACGAGGTGATGTTAATCCTATTGCTAGGATAAATGGACAAGTCGATGACGGTTTAGGTGGTTTGAAACTTAAGATTCCAACCTTTAAAGGCAAAAACGGTCCTAATGCATTTTTAGAATGGGAAAGAAAAATTGAGCTCGTTTTTTTGTCAAAATTTCTCTGAAATTAAAAAGGTTAGGTTGGCTGCAACTGAATTTACTGGCTATGCTATCAATTGGTATGATAAAGTGTTGACTCACAGGAGGAGAACAGGTGGAAGACCTATAGCCTCATGGGATGAGCTCACTACCTTGATGAGAAAAAGATTTGTTCCGCATCACTAACATCGTGACCTTCACCAAAGGTCTTAGACGTTTGTTTCAAGGAACCAAATCTGATGAGGATTACTTCCAGGAGATGGAAACACTAATGATCAAAGCTGACGTGGATGACAAGGCTACTATGGCGAGATTCCTGTCTGGACCAACCGTGACATTCAAGACAGAATGGAGCTTCAAGAGTACGAAAGTTTGGATCAGATGCTACACAAAGCTATCTTGATCGAGCAGAAAATCAAGTGGAAGGGCTTTCCAAACCATCCTATGTTCCAAAACCGACCTTTTCTTCCAAACCAAAATACCAAGAGAAGGGTAAGTCTCCAGCCACAACAAATACAACTTTTAAGACTAATGTCCCTACTCGTGTTGATAGAGAAAAGACTGATGGAGCTCCCAAAGGAACAAGAGACATCCAGTTCTTTATATTTCATGGTCTTGGGCATTATGCTAACCATTTTCCAAACCAAAAGGTGATGATTCTCTAGGAGAATGGAGAAGTTGAGGCCGAGGATGACAAGGAGGATAAGGAAGATCTTGGTTCAGTCTATGATGAGGATGAAGAACCCGTCGATTACCCACATCAAGGACCACTTCTGGTTGCTAAGAGGCCCTTGGACAATTCAGCCGGTCCAATCTTTGATGAGTACGAGCCCACGGACGAAGATATCGGACCAGTCTATGACCAACATCTTGGTCCGATCTTTGACGACTACTTGGACGAAGAATCAGTCCCGACCTTTGATGAGGAAACTGACCACCTAGACTACCCAACTCATGGTCCATTACTTGTCACTAGGAGATCCTTGAGTGTGCAACCCAAACCAACGAACGAGAACAAAGGGAGAATCTTTTTCACTCTAGATGTTTGATTTCCGATAAAGTTTTTTCTTTGATTATTGATGGTGGCAGTTGCACTAATGTTGCTAGTGATACTCTTGTTAAGAAACTTGGACTTATGACAAGACCTCTCTCTCGACCTTTCCGTTTGGAATGGCTCAACGAGGCTGGTGAGAAACATGTGAAGGAACAAGTCACGGTCCCTCTTACCATTGGACGATATGAGGACGAAGTTCTTTGCAATGTCATTCCCATGGACGCCTGTCACATTCTTTTGCGTCAACCATGGCAGTTCGAAAAAAGGCGGTACATGATGGATACATAAACCGGAACTCCTTTGATCATAAAGGGAAAAATATCACACTGGTGCCTTTGACTCCTTTGGAGGTCCACCAAGATCAGATCCAACTCAAGAAGGGTCGAGACAAGGAACTCAAACCGGATGAACTAGAGACATCTCGTAAGAATTCCAATTTCTTTATCAAAGAAAGTCAGGTGAGAAAGTCTCTTTACTCTCAACATCCATTTCTTTTGTTTGTTTACAAAGAACCTCTAATGTCTTCTTCTTCTAACCTTGCACAGGAAATTCCGAGTGATTTTATTGAAGTCTTGCAGGATTACTCTGATGTCTTTCCAGAAGAGAACCCAAAAGGTTTACCACCAATAAGAGGCATTGAACATCAGATTGACTTCATTTTGGGTGCACAACTTCTGAACCAACCAGCTTATCGAACCAACCCGGTGGAAAAAAGGAACTTTAGAAACAGATTGGAGAGCTTCTTGAAAAAGGCTACATCAGAGAAAGCCTTAGCCCTTGTGTTGTACCTGTCCTCCTTGTGCCCAAAAAGGATGGATCTTGGCGGATGTGTGTGGAATGCCACACCATCAACAACATCACGGTAAAGTATAGGCATCCAATTGATGACATGCTTGATGAATTGCATGGTTCCTCTGTCTTCTCTAAGATAGATTTGAAAAGTGGCTATCACCAAATTCGCATGAAAGAAGGTGATGAATGGAAAACTGCATTCAAAACAAAACTAGGATTGTATGAATGGCTTGTCATGCCCTTTGGTCTCACTAATGCACCTAGTACATTCATACGCTTGATGAATCATATCTTGCGATCATTCATTGGTCATTTTTTTTTCTACTTTGATGACATACTCATCTACAGCAAGAGTCTTGATGATCATAAGATGCATTTGAAATCTGTTCTAGAAATCCTTAGGAAAGAACACTTGTTTGTTAATCATGCTAAATGCTCTTTTGGAACAGATCACGTGGTCTTCTTAGGTTTTGTTGTAGGTGCAGATGGACTCAGAGTGGCCGAAGAGAAAATCAAAACCATCCAAGATTGGCCTAGTCCAACAATTGTGGGCGAAGTGAGGAGCTTTCACGGACACGCTAGGTTCTACCGACGGTTTTTCCCAAACTTCAGCACTATAGCGGCTCCACTCACTGAGGTGATCAAAAAGAATGTTGGGTTCAAATGGGAACAAGCTCAAGAAGAGGCAATTCAAAATCTCAAAGGGAAGTTAACTCAAGCTCCTTTACTTATGTTTCCTGATTTTTCTAAAACTTTTGAGATCGAATGTGATGCTTCGGGTGTTGGTATTGGTGCTGTCTTGATGCAAGACAGAAGAACCATTGCTTATTTCAGTGAGAAATTTGGAGGAGCACGCTCAACTACCCCATTTACGACCAGGAGTTGTATGCTTTGGTGCGAGCTCTTCAGAATTGGCAACACTATCTCTGGCCAAAGGAGTTTGTAATCCACAATGATCACCAATCATTGAGACACCTCAAGGGCCAGAAAAAGCTAAACAAAGGGCACGTACGTTGGGTCGAGTCCATTGAGACCTTTCCTTATGTGATCAAGTACAAACAAGGTAAGGAAAACGTGGTGGTTGATGCCTTGTCTAGAAGGTACACTCTTCTCTCAACTCTAGAAACAAAATTTCTTTGATTTGAATTTATCAAAGATTTGTATGCAACTGATTCGGATTTCAAAGAGGTTTTTAGAAAATGTTCCACGACCGCTTATGGGAAGTACTATCAAGTGTCTGATTTGCTATTCTATGATAACCGCTTGTGTGTGCCCCAATGTTCTTTGAGGGAGTTGTTTGTCAGTGAATCACATGGAGGAGGTCTTATGGGACATTTCAGAATCAAGAAGACATACAAGGTGGTGTATGAGCATTTTTATTGGCCAAGCTTGATGAAGGATGTAGAGAGAATTTGCAACCGATGTGTGGTTTGCAAGAAAGCCAAATCAAAAGTGCAAAAGCAAGGTTTATTCAGCTTTACCCATTCCATCTCATCCTTGGGTCGATATAACTATGGATTTTGTTCTTGGATTGCCTAGAAATAAGTCTAGTCGAGATTCTATCTTTGTGGTGGTTGATAGGTTTTCGAAAATAACTCATTTCATACCTTGTCATAAAGCTGATGATGTCGTGCATGTTGCTGAGTTCTTCTTTAGAGATGTTGTTAGGTTGCACGAAATGCCTAGAACCATTTTTCAGATAGAGATGCTAAGTTCCTAAGCTATTTTTGGAAGACTTTGTGGTCCAAGTTAGGAACAAGGCTTTTGTTTTCAACCACTTTTCATCCTCAAACTGATGGTCAAACTGAGGTTGTATACCAGACCTTATCTACTTTGCTTAGGTCGTTGATTAGAAAGAATCTTAGACTTTGGGAAGAATGTTTGCCTCATATCGAGTTTGCATACAATCATTTTGTGCATTCTGCTACTAAGTTTTCTCCGTTTGAGATTGGTTATAGTTTCAACCCTATGTCTCCACTTGATCTTTTTCCTTTTCCTTTGAGTGAAAGAATTAGTACAGATGAGAAAAAGAAGGCTGAGACCATTTGGAAGTTGTATGAGAAGGTTCGAGCCAACATTGAAACCAAGACAAAGATTTATGAGATAAAGGCAAATAAGAACGGACCAAGGTCATATTTAAGGAAGGAGACCTTGCGTGGGTTCACTTGAGAAAGGAACGGTTCCCTGAAGAAAGAAAGTCTAAACTCATGCCTAGAGTCGATGGTCCCTTTCAGATCATTAAGAAAATCCATGACAATGCTTATCAGCTTGATCTTCAAGGTAAGTATGATATTTCTACGAGTTTTAATGTTTATGATTTATCTCTTTTCCGTGCAGATGATCCAGATATGTGGACAAATCCTTTTGAAAAGGAAGGGAATGATGCACCCCAGGACGTGGAACCAGCCCAGCATGGTGATCAGTACGATCAGATCAGTTCAACCGAGGTTCACCCATCCAACTGTACCAGATCAACGGACCGAACCGTGTACAGATTCGACCCGCGTACATCCAGAAATGTCCTAAGGCTGGAACCACGACCTAATGACTGAATTGACCGTCCCACAGTCAGTCTTTCCCGACCCATTCGAAATTCTAAGACCAACAGTCGAGCCAGAACTCAAGATCAACGGGTGGAACCTGATTCAGGACACAACACTTCACTTCTGGCCCGTTTGGTACGTACTACATGTCCCGATGGTCGTGAACATGTCCTTTCGGACCAGTTTGATGATTTCATGATGATCGATCATTCTAATCTCTCTAAATCAAGGATACTTAAGCTCTCTGAAGATTTGGTTCGACTAAAGTTGTCATCCGTTCATAAAAGTTCAACAATCACCCACGCAGACAGACCACAGTACGTCATGCTCCTTACAGCAGTACACCAATTTGGTTCACACGAACCTGGACAGTAGGCGAAGGGTCATTTGTTGACCAGGCTAGATTCAGATAAACATGGACAGTAGACCAAGGGTCATTTCGACCAGAACAAGAACCAAAGAGTCATTTGACCATTTTTAGTTTTTGTTGCTTTTTCTATGTGTGTTTTTCCACAAAATTCTAAGTCTTTCCATATGCCTTTGCTACTATAAATATGTAATCCTTCTACAGCAACAAATGAATCAATTTTCTTCTTATTTTGAGTTTATTTTCTTTGTTCTTTGTTTAGAGCATTTCTGTTTCTTGGTGATGTTATCTCTGAGTAAACAAATCTTCGTTTTGCTGGATTTGTACATCAAGCAGCAAACGAACTCTCTGGTAGTATCATCGGGCCATCCGCAACCCTTTGTGTCACCATTCAACCCATCAGTTCTCCTTTTTTGGTGTGTTCATATCTTTCCAAACCGTTTGAGTGATCATTTCCGAATATAGGACGTATCAGCTCCTATAGTGCAACCTCCAGACTGGGACCTCCCGTTTGAGATAATGGCAGATGTCAATGACTTCGCGGTGGGAGCAATGTTGGGAAAGAGAAAGGATAAGAAGCTGCACGGTATCTACTACGCAAGCAGGACCATGGAGGAGGCACATTGTCGATATGCCACCACTGAGAAAGAGATTTTGGCAATTGTCTTTGTCTTTGAGAAGTTCATATCCTATCTGGTGGGTTCCAAGGTGATAGTGCACACAGATCACGCTGCTCTAAGATACCTCTTGACAAAGAAAGATGCAAACCCACGATTGTTGAGGTGGATTCTTCTACTCCAAGAGTTTGATCTTGAAATTAAGGGTAAGAAAGGAAATGAAAATGGGGTAAAAAACCATTTGTCCAAAATGAAGATTGATGAAGAAACAACTTTAGATGACATTTTCCAGTAGAGCATGTCTACGCGATCAATCTGTGCAGAACATGGGAACTATTTCTCCGTAACGACTACTCTAGCAAGCCAGAACACTTCGTCATTGTAATCCCAATTTTCCGTGGTTTGCTGAGATTGCCAACTATTTAGCAGATGAGAAAGAACCTGTGGAGTTTACTGGTAATGAGAAAATAAAATTTTGGAGGGATGCACGACACTATTTTTGGGATGAGTCATACTTCTTTCGGCATTGCAAAGATGGAACCACTAGAAGATGTGTGACTGAAGTGTAGATTTCAGAAATCATTTATCACTGCCACGGGTCCTCATATGCTGGACACTTTGCCACTTCCAAACGGTGTCCAAAATAATCCAAGCTGGCTTTTGGTGGCCAACCATGTTCTGGGACGTTCATGCTTTCATCTCCAAATGTAACACATGCAAAAGACAGATTAACATCAACCGAAGGAACGAGATGCATCAGAACTTCATCCTGGAAATCGAGGTGTTTGATTGTTGGGGAATTGATTTCGTGGGACCTTTTCCTCCGTCATCAAGAATGAGTACATCTTAGTTGCAGTGGATTACGTGTCTAAATGGGTTGAAGCATTGGCAATTCCGACCAACGATGCTAGAGTAGTGATGAAGATGTTCAAGTCCATCATTTTCCGAGGTTTGGAATTCTGAGAGTAGTCATAAGTGATGGAGGAAGCCACTTTATAAACAAGTTTTTGAAGGTTTGTTGAAGAAAAATGGGGTGAAACACAAGGTTGCAACCCCTTACCATCCTCATACCAGCGGTCAGGTTGAAGTATCAAACAGGGAGATCAAGAGCATACTGCAAAAGACAATGAACAGCACGCGCAAGGACTGGTCGATCAATCTGGACGATGCTCACTGGGCTTACAGAACAGCCTACAAGATACCGGTCGGAACTACTCCCTACAACCTTGTCTACGGTAAAGCATGCCATCTCCCTCTAGAGCTTGAGTACAAGGCTGCATGGGCTGTTAAGCTGCTCAACTTCGACATCAAATCAGCCGCAGAAAGGCGCTCCATTCAACTCCATGAGTTAGAAGAGATCAGGCATTTGGCATATGAGAGCTCTAAAATCTTCAAGGAGAGGACCAAGATGACAAGAGAATCATTGGCAGAAATTTTGGACCAAACGATCAGGTCCTTCTCTTTAACTCCAGGTTGAAACTGTTCTCATAAAAGTTGAGATCAAGGTGGTCTGGACCTTTCACCATCAAGGAAGTTCGACCATATGGAGCCGTTGTGTTTCTGGAAACAAAAGGGGAAGAGTTTATTGTAAATGGTTAGCGTCTGAAGCCATATCTTGTTGACACAATCATCGCTGAAGGTGAAAAAATTCCCTTAGGCGATCCATCCTCAGCCAAATCGGCTATCTAAGTCAAGCTAGTGACTTAAACCAAGAGCTTAGTGGGAGGCAACCCACCGGTAAGTGTAAATAACTTTTAGGATTTCCTTTTTGGCTTATTTTAGGTTTTAGTTGCCATTAGTTTCAGAATAAAACAGCAAAAATTTGAGATACATTAGTTTAGGAACAGAGCACCCTAGGGGAGCAACCTCACCTTTCTCTAGACAGGTTCTCCGCGTCAGGTAAATCCCGAAACAAAAAAAAATTTAGGCAGTTACTATTTAAACCCCCACCTCTCTCCCCTTGTCTCCCGCAACCCCCATTTTCGCGATTTCCCAAAGGTTTTAACACAAACATCACAACTTCCTCATTTCTCAACGGTGTTAAGCAATTCTTCAGTCTAAATTGGATAATTTTTTGCGATCTAACCATCTCTCAAGTTGTTTCACAGATCGACCAAGATAACATCTCGAATCGCCATACTCCTTCACAGCGCTTACCATCACGGTTTAAAGGCCGATTGCTCTTCCACTTCTTCTGTTTGAATAGATTGAATATAGGTTGCTGAACCACGAGATCGACCACACCTTTTGTTGTTAGGATTGAAAAGGAAGTCAAAAAGTTGAGAAATCAAATCGATTGAGTAACCTAGGGCTTAAACCGTTCGGTTGCTAGGCTTGTGTTGTGCAATTGGGTTTGTGTTTAGGAGATTTATGAATTGCTTGAGAGTTGCTAGAAGTGACATGCAATTGAGTTTGAAAATTGGAGATAGTTTGCACCTTTTTAAAACAACCCATTGCACAAATCTAACTATATGTTTGGTTGTTTTGTAGATGCCTCCAAGAACCAAGAAAGCCGATATTTAAACCAACCGTGCCTCAAGCTCCCAACACCATGAGCTTGATTCTCTCCCCCCCCACCTATCCCTGACCACACAAAGAAGGAGAGCGCATCGACTGCAATGATCCTAACATCCCACCGCTCTCACAAGATAGATGAGATAGGTTCGACTCGCATCACTATAACGCGTTCCTTGATGTGACTCTAGCCCCAACGCATTTTGTTCATGCGGGATCAATGTGCGCCCTCGGTATTCACAAAGATTTCCACGCCATCCTTCACACCATCGACATTGACGAGTTGTGCTATGAGACTTAGTCCATGTTCCAAGACTTGGCTTGTCATTGCCTAGCTTTGAACCATATCTTCTATGAGGACTCCGACCATAAGACTTTCAAGACATCCTCGTTCTCTTTCTTTGCCAACGGAAGAAAGAAGTTTCCACCTACTCAATCCTTTTGGGAACTCATAGAGGATGGAGAATTCAAGTCGCGCTCAGCAAACCAATCTCCGATAAGGAACTCCACTCTTCAGATAGTCGCCACGGTGATGAGCAACATACTTTTTACAAAGGAGACCACGACAAAGGTGAGAAATGGAGAGCTGCAGTTTCTCTACTCGAGAATTGATGATGAGATCAGAGATTTGAGTGTTAGGATCCCTTCTGCTCAGGTGAATACAAAACCGGGATTTGTTCTGGCCCAAACGTTAGTTGACAAGAAGGCAAGGGTGCTCCAAAAAGAAGGAACAAGGAGCACATATCAGTGTGGCAACCTGCTCACTCCGCTATTCATGCACTGCGAGGTTGATCTCTCTTACTACACGTTCAATACGACCCCAGAGTACATCGACATCCATTACCTCATCCACTGCCAGATATTAAGGGATGAGAGCACTTACACTTTCGTAAACAGGGAAGGGAGCATCTGGTTCTGCAAATTGTCGCAACCTTCCATCACCAACATCCAAGACTTCAACAACACCATGTTTCTCCCTGGTCATGAGTTCCTTTGTGTAGACCCACGAGCACATCCACCGGTGTAGCCTGATGCAAGCATGAACGATGTGGAGGACTTGACTCTGGATGGTGAGTACGACCTAGGCCCACTCGGTGATGACCCAGATGATGCAAAATATAGGCGTTGGATGGTGAATGCACACTGCAAGTACAACAGCCTCATGAAGAGGATCCTTCGCGTGATTACAAGTGGTTGTTTCCAGACTCCACAAACGGGAGCAGGTAGAGGGGAGAAACGTCAGCAAGAGTAGACAGATAGAGCAGGGACATCTGCTCCGAGTGAGCGGGTGGGAAGAAACAGGCGCTACACTGGTCAGTCTGACAGCAAGGAAATAGAATGAGTACCAACCACCTCTCTATCACTGTTGTTCTGTCCATTGTTGCTTTGTATTATTTGGCTGAATTTGGACTTATTATTACACCAGAGATAGTGTGAAGTAAGTCTGGGGGAGGCTTTTGTGTGTTGTTGAACTCTATGTTTTTATTTAACTCTGTTTTTATTTTTATCGAGTCAGTTTTAGGATCGACTCAGTCAAAATTTTGTGGGAATCAAGACCCTATTTTTATGATGCTATTTAACCACCTTGTGCTTTAAGTTATCTTATTCAGTGACTATCATCAGCGGATGAGGAGCACGTAACCGACCTGGAACACCCTGACTTTGGATCTTATTCTCTCCAGAAAATTTTGGCTTATCGAGGTTACACTGGATAGACATGAACTCCATTTAACTTGAACATTATCTTGACTGCAGTTCTTCTTGTTATTTGCATTAGATCAGGGAAATGATACCACACTCAGGAATCCTTATTCTTTCTATCCATCTTGTTGATTCTGTGGCTGGCTCATTTTTAGCTTATTCCGACCTTAGACCCTTAAACCATTGTTCCACCGTCATGCATTTTTTTTAAGTTTCATATGTGCAAAAGGGCCTGAGAGGAAAGGATCGACACAAACCCTCACTCGTTTTGGTTACAGCAGAAATTACAGAGCAAGGGTGAGAGTGATCCAAAAGAGAGAGAGCAACCGATAGGATGATCCAAAAGAGAGAGAGCAACCGATAGGGTGATCCAAACAGAAGAACGAAGGAGTAAAAGAAAGGCTGAAATAAGAACCTCCAGAGACACGCCTTATGTAATTAACTCCTTCTCGTCATCATTGTCTATTCTATTATTTAGTCAAAAAAACAGTAGTTTCAATTTTAAATTTCATAGTCCAAAAGATTATGAGAGGGAGGAGAAAAAGAAACATAGTGTCTCTGGTTTGCTAAACCAATGGGTGCCGAATTAGGAGTATACAGAGCAAACAAGGGTAATCTGGGAACTGGAGTGACCGCTCCAAGAGAAGCAAAAAACAGGAGCGACTGCTCCGAGAAAGAAAACAAGTGGGGACTTGTTGAGATCAATAGATCCATCCTCTCTTGCAATGTTGCGCGATATCTTTCATCCTCTACAATAATGGTAACCCCTAAACACTATTAGCTCCACCAACAAATAGCCTTTTTACACCTAGCGCCGTCTACCGTGCTATTGGCTATGATAAGAAGCTCACGCCCTTATTAATTGAATGTAAGGAGTTTTTGGCTAGAAGGTGTGACTTTTTCAGGTCTGAGATCATAAGTATGGAGACGGTTTGGAAACCATTCAATCGGGTTTCGGTTAGGATAGGCTACTCCAGTTTCTTTGCATGCAAGGTTCAGAGATTCTGTGGTTAAAGTATGGTTGCTGAGAATAGGAGAGTTCCCACACTTTCAAACTTTTCTCCATGTGCTTGGTACTTGACATTGTTTGAGGACAAACAAGGATCTAAGTCAAGGGTAATTGATATGTTGTGTTTTGACACCATGTATATATGCTTTCCAAATCGTTTCCAGTTATTTCTAGAGTTTTCTCAGTTCGTTTTGAGTCATTTCAGGTATGAAATATGTCAGATTGCTAAAGGGGAGACATGAAGAAAAGAATGAAATTTGAAAGTTTTCTGTCGCGGAGCACCCAAATGGAGCAACCACCTGCTTGCTCTCGAAAAATAAGGAAACTTTTGAGATATTTCGGGATTTGCCTTAGATTTTCGACCTTAGTTTTTACATACGAAACTTGTTCAGACTAGGTTTTTGGCGATTTAGCTATTCTTGTAAGGGCGATGGCTTCTCTTCTTCATTTTAGAGAAGAACTCCTTGGACCCTCTTTTTATTATTGAATCATCTATGTATTATCCAGTCATGATTTGTGTGTTTATTTGTGTGATGAATGAGTAGTCGATTTTCTTGGTCTAGGGTGTTAGGATGTTAGATTACGAGCTAAACATAAATAATTAATCCATTGCTTGTCTTTATTTACTTTTGTTCTTAATATTTACATTAGATAGATCACCTAGTGTATGATTCTAGGTTAGCCTATTCATCGAAAGTTAAATAGGTTGCTAAACATAACTTGAATAAGTTTTGCATCCCTAGCCAGCGAGAGTAGATGTTAGGGTGTATTGTGAACATATCGGACTCGGTCTCTAATGCTCGTGGTCATGCTTCAGCCTTAACGAGAATTTAGGACTTCTGAGATCGATCCACAAAGGGAGCAGCACCGCGAAAGTGGGCTGTTCTATCTTGAGTATTCCGAGTTCAAGACTAGCTTCCAACTGAACTTGAATAGTTTTTTGGCTCAATATTATCCAGCACCCGAATTAAATCACCCTAGGCTAGCATCCTTATAACCTGAATTCAGAATACCATGCTCTCTGTTCCTTGCTCTTTGTGAATTTTCAGTTTAGAAAACTCGATTATTTTATCTTGAAATTGAACTTATAAAAGTAAAGTGCAAAATGGTCTCCTAGAATTGAATCATAAATATTACAACAATCACTGTTAACTTGACATTACCACGATCAAATTTTAGTGTACCAAGTCACACCTTGGGAAATTTGTAAATGTAGAACAAAACAACAACTACATTATCCCTATGTCATATATTGAACATAACATTGTCCTTATACCATATTTTTTGTGTATACCCAATTAAACCCCTAATCTAAGCCAAGTTTCATTTTTCTTAATTGATTTTTTAAAAATAATTAAAAAAAAAAACAAATTGCAAAAGGAAAAAAAAAATGAAGGGATTCAATTAGCCCCAAATCGAAAACCTGTGAACCCAAATTGAAACCTTTCCTCCTTTGTTTGGCTGTGGAGAGAAAATCGGAGACAACTCACCCGCAATACATCTCGACGCTGCTTCACTTTGCCGGATCCGGTGTTCCTTCTCCCCTTTTGAACTCCATCGTTCTTTTCTTATTAATCAAAGGCTACTACACCTTGTGCTCACTTCCCGCTCTTGATCTCATGTAACTCTTCAGAAATCTCAAGCTCATTCCTCGACGAAAAATCGTTTCTCTGCTCTTATTTCAAGCCAAAATCGAGATTTTTAGGTTTGGTGTAGGGCTTGTGATTCATTTACATGTGTTTCTCTCTTTGATTTGAGTATTTTTAAATCATAATTTGAGTATAACAAGTTTCGTTTTTTTTTAAATTTCTTGAATGATTTAGGTTTCTATGATATCAGAATTTCATACTTCTAATGTTTTTGTGGTCACCGAGTTGTTTTCACTTTTATACAGTTTGTGTTGTGTTATTTCATGACATTAATGTAAATGTAATCGTATTGCATTGTGTTTGACATCTAAAAGGCTTGTAAAGTATGTGGTTCCAGTTTCAGGTTTGGTGTAGGATTTGTTTTGCATGTCTTTCTCTCTTTGATTTTAGCGTTTTTATCATAATTTCGATTTTTGTTTGCGTGAATTATTTAGGTTTCTATAATATCAAAGTTTCATACTTTTTGATGTTTTTGTGGTCACTGGGTTGTTTTCTCACTTTTTTACTGTTTTTGTTATGTTATTTTGTGATATTGATGTAAATGGAATGATATGTGGCTTCCATTTTCTATAATTGTCTTTGTTTTTATTTGACTAAGATGTCTGTCTCTAGAAAAAAAACACTTTAATGTCTTGTAGCATGAATATTGACTGTGGCGATTGTATTTGTTTGATTGTTAACAGGTACGACGATGGATCAATTTCCTAAATGCCTATTCAAAGAGGAACCGAAACACAAGTTAAAAAGGTCAACAATAGTTGTCGAGCTACCATCCTTGATATGGTGAAGAATTTCATTCCACAGCAAAGTACACAGAAGTCTTTGGTGATCCGCTCTTTGCTCAAATTATGGCCATTAATGAACACAGGCTTCGCTATTCGGAGAGAGTAATCCACACCTTTGTTTGTAAGCAGCTTTTGACTGTAAAGCTTCGTGAGTTGTGGTTCCGTTTTGCTAGCAGGACTCTAAGATTTTCAATGCAAGAACTCTATGCCATCACTGGTCTAAAATATGAAAACGGGTTTGACTTGGAGATTAATAAATGGAGAGATGATAAAGGGTTTTGGAGTTAGTTGCTAAATAGAAAAGAAAATATATGCCTAAAGTAAATTAGGAAGGTGTATCTGAAAACTTGTAATATGTGGTCTCATGTTCATAGGCTGAGGTTGATGTATTTGTGTGTGATTGCTGATGGGGTTGTGGCGTAGGATGAGAAGGTTTCGATCCCACACAAGTACATCAAGCTGGTGATGGATTTCGATAAGATGAAGAAGTATATGTGGGGTCTTCACTCCTTTCATGAGCTTGTGAGTTCCATCATCAAAGCTAGGGATAAAGTGAATATGCAGAACATTTATGTCATATATAGATTCTCTTATGCACTTCAGATTGGTTGATGGAAGCTATTCTAGACATTGGAACTCTTTTAGGTCAGAAACTTAGAGAAGGCATCACTAGCGTGAGATGCAGGAATCAGAAAGGATCTACTAAAGTTTCCTATGATGATATTATTAGCATAAAGTCTAATTTTGTATCCAATGTAAGTTATGATTTCTTTTTAATGTGATTGAATTTCATAGTTCTTAATGTTTGTGTCTTAACCTTTTGTTTATTTGTTTATGTTTTGTAAGGAAATGTGTTCCAGTAGATCTCTTCTACTAGGAATCGCAATGTCATTGTTCATGCTGAATTTGTACGAACCGATGAGATGAAGGATGAAATAGTTGATCTAATTATTCACATGTACAATAAGAAGTATGAAAGGAGTAAGCATGTTTGGGCTTATCAGGAAACTGTACAACCATAGTTGAATAGTTCTGAGGAAGATGACTCAGAGGAAGAAGAGGTTGGAGAAACAAGTGAGGATGTAATGGAAGAAGAAAAAGAAACCATCCATGTGTGTGTTGAAAGAAAGAGAAAGAACAAGTTTCAAGATATTGGTGATGAGTCAGGGAAGAAGAGGTTATTCTGCCAAAAATCAACCAAAGAATATAGAGATCTTTATGAAGAAATGAAGTCCTATATTCAAGGTTTGTTTAAGTCTTCTTTTATTGCCTTAGAGGAGATCGTACACTAGAGAATTGAAGACATGTTTATGAAATTTGAGGAGGAGGTTCTTTCAACTCAGACTCTTGGTCCTTCTCGTGCTCCTTCTCCTTCTCAAACTCCTGCTCCTGCTCCTACTCAAACTCAAGCTCGTGCGCCTACTCCTACTCCTCACACGCCTGCTCCTACTCTTTTTCACACTCGTGCTCCTGCTCTTTTTCACACTCGTGCTCCTACTCAATCTCGCAGTCGAGCTCCTTTTCACAATGGTTATCATGCAGCTGCTTCTAAAACAAGGTCACAATCAAAGGTAACCAAGAAATATATCTCTTAGTGATGATACTTAACTTTGGTATGACTTGTATTGTAGTTGCTATAGATTTACAGAGAAAATCATGTGTTGACTGAATCTCTAATGTTATTCGTTTATGGTAGAAAAACTAAGAATCATCTATTTAAATGGATTAATGAAGCTTTGATTGACGAGGTACTAATGATAGATGTAAAACATGAGAGGGTTGCTCGAGGGCTTGCGAGGTTTGAAGAAATTGTTATGAGAAAAGTGAAGTCTGAGATTGATAGAGATGAACATGAGATGACTCAGAAGCTGAAAGAGAAGATGACCTTGGAGATTTCTAGAGTTGAAAACAAGATCAAACAAAAGCTGAAGATTGCGACGGTGGCCATGGTAGTTGTAGGAGCAATCGTAGGGATATGGACTAAGCTTATTGTCTGAGCAAGTTCTAGTGATTGATGACTTATTTTCTGATTTTATTGGGTTCGAAGTAGCTTAAGATTACAATATGTTTTCATCATGATTAACTTATATACACTTGATGGCTTATTGTTTGAGTTTATGATCAGCCTACAATCAGTTTATGATGGCGTGTGATCAGCTTCAATTTACAATTGATGGCTTATTGTCTGAGTTTATTTGTTTCGAAATAGCTTAGCTTCAATTCTAAATTGCAGTCGCGATAAGAGAGTGATAACAAGTCTAAAATCCAGTAACATGGCTAAATTACTCTGTCACATCCACAAGAACGACATGGCTAAAATCCAGTAACAACACCATAGAAAAGTGATAACAAGTCTAAAACCAATAACAACACCATAGTGAAAAGGAAAAAAAAAATCCAAAACAACGACATGGCTAAACTACTATGTCACATGTAGCTTGTTATGATTCTCTTGACTGCATCGACTGCATTTGCGGCTCTTTTTCGCTAGAGCTCTTTGTGATGAACGAATCTTGTATTCAACAGTTTCGTATATGTGTTTTCTTCGCCTTCCTCCTCATCTTCTTCTTTCATGAGCTAGCACATCAGCGTTCTCAACATTATCTGGAACAACCAAATTATCCTAAGGAACACCTATTCGATTGATGGGTTCTTGATAAACTGTTCTCCAAATGAAAGTAGTGTACATGTCATCTGTAAGTGAGTGTGGGTCACGGACAACAGTGAAACCAGCCTTAATAGCATATCTACATGGAATTTTTAGCAGGTCGTATTTTCCACATGAGCAATTTCTTCTGTCTAAATAAACCATGCATTTGATTGTATCTCCACAAACAAGAAACCAATTCTTGTTAATTGGCTGGACAAGAAACGTTTTACCCTTCTTAATATGCCTATCGATCTTTTTCTTAATGGCTATATTTAACGGTTGTGTATGCTTCATGCTTAATGTTCGACGTTGGAAGAACCAACGGTTCAGCATTTATCTGATGCTATCCAACAAAGGAATAATTAGATACTCTCATGGTGAGCGTAAAGCAGAGTTTATAGATTTAGTCAGGTTTGTCGTCCTGATGTCATGGGTGAATATTAGAAATTGACAGCGAGCCCATTTTGTAACATCTTCTTCTGTTAAATCATTTCCAATAGATGGACTAATATTGCACACAGCGTAGAATAATTTCTGAAAATCGACGACTCTATAAGCTTTAGAAGCTTTTGCAATCAATCCAGCCACTCCATTTCCATGGAAATATGTGAACACACTATTCAACAAATGGTGAATGTAAATTCCATGTTGAGAAAGATGATACACATTTTCAAGTGCCAAAAGCTAGAGAATGCTCGTCTGCTACAACAACCTTTAGTTATCTCATAAACTAATCCCATGAACGATCATTTTTGAGTCCACAACCGAAAACGCAAGGATATAAGTTAGAGTTTCTATCTAAAGTTTTAGCAACAAATAATACTCCTTTGTATTTTCTCTTCAAAAATGTCACATCAATAACAAGAACTTTTAGAATGCCTGCGTGAAAACCTCGTTCTGATTGCCCAAACGAAACGAAAAGAAATTGGAATATACCATCTACATTGATTTCATAAAGTGTATGTGTTCCTAGATTAGCTTCTCTCAGCATGTGCAAGTATTTTAGAGTTTCCCAAAACTTTTCTTGGCAATACCTCTAACTACATTAATTGCAAATTCACGAGCATCTCATGCTAAGGATTTAGATATCTCGCATCTATGCTCCACTCTCATAATATGTACAAAATCATTAGCTTTGGAATCTTCTGTCACACCATTATACCTATGCACTATTAGATTATCAATAGATTTTACATAAGCTGTCCGGCCACCATTTTTTCTACTTGATGCAGCACATGTATGATCCGACACATATTTTTTAATGATGAAATATGTGGATCTTGATAACCCTACAGAAGAAACACTCCAGTTACACTTGTTGTTAATGCATTAGATATACCAAATTTTTTGTATTTGGCTTCACAACTTTGCTTCATTGCTGAGATTTCGAATGTTTCATTTCAACATCGATTTTTTTTGAAATGTTTCACCCATCTTCACAACATCTGTCAAAGAATATTGAACACTCTTTCCCCTGTTTTATTCAGTTTTACTTAAGTCCACATCATTATCTTCTTCCCAGTCATTCGAGTTACAATTATCTTAACCATTCTTATTCAATTTAGACGAATAACCAAAATCATCTACTGTGCAAACGAGGAAGGTTCACCTCGCTCTCTCGAGGCAATTTATATGCCTCCTCTTCCAGTTCAATTTTCACCTCGTTACTCTTTCCATGGATGGTTTAAGTAGACACACACAACATTGTTGAAGCTTTACCCCATACATATGTAAGAAAAAAATAATTTGTTGATCATTCCCGATGATAACAAGGGGGCAGTCTTCTGTATTGATTAACTCCATAGGTAGATAGCTTAAATCAAGGTTGGCAAGGCTTAACAATTTTTAAATCCTCAAACACCATAATCTTTAGGTCTTCAAAGGTAGTTGTTGATTCCACAACTAGTACTCTACCTCTTTTTCTTTTATCGACAGAAAATTTTCATCCATTAAGATGATCTTATTTGCACAAACCACAATAAGAATAGATATGCTTCTTAGTTATCAAACGAAGATTACAAATTTTGGTGTTTTTGAGAACACGAATTTCAATAAGAAGAAGTTAAGAACATCTTTTATAAAATAATTTGCTTAGGAGACACAAATATTTCGGAGATAATGAGATTTAGAAAATATTCTCTAACAGATTTTGGAGATATTTTGAGAAAAATATGATTAAGATTTTGGCATAACATAAATTTTGCCTCAGTAAATTCTAGATAGATGGAGATTATTAAACTTTGCTATCGTAGAATTAAGATGAGAGGTAGATGACACCAACATTGAGTCGTAATTAATAGATATGTAGGCACATCTTGTGTTTATGGGTGAGTAGATACAATAGTAAAAGTAGTTGATTAAATTTGTCGTAGATTGAATCATAGTGTAGTTAACAGACGAGCCAGTGTGCCATCGTAGACTAGGGACCATTATGTGGATGGTACGCTCTAGTAGCTGAAGATACTTATATAATTACTTGACACAATAATCTACAAGTCCATAAACACTATATTGGGCGATTTGCTATTCGTAAATCAAAAAGAAAATTGTGTCTTACAAATAATTACTTAAAAAAATTATCTTCACATAATTGCATACTGTTTATATACAATATATATAATTTCATATTTTCTGACTTTTAAAATAATTTATATAAATTTTTAAAATAATTTAGGGGTATCCTATATCAAAATGGACCAAAAAGGAATTATAGCATAGGAACAACGTAGTTGTTGTTTTATTCAGTTTTAGCAAATTTCTTTTAATTTTTAGTTTTTATTTTTTTCCTTTTTCCTCCAACTTCTCTGTTTTTCATTCCTCTCAGTTACATCATGTTACTCTAATATTTTACCAATAAAACTCAGAGATGGACAATCACAAAATGGTTACTTATACATTACATAATCATAAAATTGGAGTAATTGGGCCAAATTCCTACGTAAAATTGTGAAGGACCATAAATCACACCTTTTTGTTTAACATGATTAACAAGAGGTTTTGCAAGACCATAAGCTTCACATTGATTGCTACAATATTTTACCGATGATAAAAATAATTATTCATATTGAATATATTTGCTATATTCATATAATATTTATTGTGTTAAATCTTATGAGTCAAATAAAGGGTATAAGACTATTTAATTTAAGAACCTTTGTTAAAAGCTATCTGGTAATAGATACTTTAGGTTAAGAATGTGAATTCATTTCATGAGAAATGGCTGGTGATACAAGAGATCTTGGATGAAAAAATTGTCAAGTTGGTTGCATATATATTTTCTACAATATCATTTAAAAGGTTAAACAAGATATTTTTCAAAAATAAACGCGAATGAAACACCTTCTATAAAGAAACGAAGAAAACTTGAATAGAAGTGAACTCACGATCACTGGCCTTTCACACTATAACATGACATTTTATCTGTTAATTTGATCTATTATTTGTTTTGGTTTGATAGGAAAATCTGAATATCCATAAAGTTTCAAAGTAAAACAAATACTAAAAATCAATATCTATTAATAACAAAGCAAACCACAATTATTAAAACTAAAGCAAAACATAAATATTAAAATTTAAGAAGCAGATATACGTTCTGCTCCGACAGATATATATATATATATATATATATATATAGATTAAATGTAGAGTTTTAAATGAAGAAGTTTCTATAACTGTTATTCTAACATATGATTAATAAATTATATTCACATTATTACTTATAAAAGTATTCAATCAATTAAAAGAATTTTTTTTAAGATATTTATAACTTTTTCTTAAGTTTGTCTTCTTTATAACTAATTTTAAAATTTACAATATATAGTTTTATATAGTGTGTACAGGTATTTTAAAAAATAAATTAATATCAATTATTTGTATTAAACAAAACAGATAAGATATATGTTAATATCTGTAAATGTCCACATGTTTTTGGATATCCATTTTTGGGATATCTCTATTTTCTCGGAACAAAGTAAATCGAAATTTTTGATATAATCAAATCACAAATGCATCTTAAAACTTGGATATTTGATCTGCGTCCACTTTTACTTCACACCTACATGTGGAATGATTACTTCTCTACTTCTGAAAAAAAAAATATTATGAAATAAGATATTCAGAATCTA